>JACEGR010006363.1:0-61705 GCA_014170235.1 Listronotus bonariensis
ACTAGAATGTGTGATTGTATGGTGACGTCTTAGGGCATGTGCTTTTGTAAAGTAGCACTAAATTAAAGCTCAAAAAAATCGCGTGCCACAATATAAGGTTCAAAATCACCAAGGTGGGAAAATGGCTTCGGAAGCAAATAAATTATATCAAGCGTATTTTTATTGACCAAGTAGATATAGTAAAATATTAAAATTAATTAGCTTTATCTCGATACTACACAATATATTCCAAAAGTTTGTTATATTTTATATATACCAAAAATCATTTTGGTGAATGCGTCCCTAAGTACAATCTGTAAAAACAAAGATAAAGAAAAGATAATAATTTATCGAAATTAAACATTTTATACTACTTATGACTGACATTTTTTTCTATAATTTACTAGATTTTGATTATGCAAAATTTTATTGTCCGGACATTTATCCATCATTCAGTGAACGCACTTGTGATTGGGCGTAAATAATGTATATAGTAACCGCAACTATTAGGTGCTAGGGCCTAGTAGTAAAAGGAAACCAAAATATAATCGGCTGATAGAGTGTTGTACACCAAATAAGTTTTAACCAATTGATATTTACTTTTTAATTCGTTATTTACGAGGCATACATCAATACATCATCATCCCGGGAATGCGTTTATGAGTTTAAAATAATGAAAGAAAACACCTTTTAACGTAATCATCATCAAAATAAAAAACCTAAATATTGTAAATTTAGCGTAGCAGACAGTTTTCAAAATAGCCCCTGTAAAAAAAATCGCCCGTAAATTTGAAATCGTCAACTCAGGAACGGTCATTTAGAGAACGCTCCCGAACATGATAACCATAATACCGTAAACAAACCAATCTACATTTTTATAAAAACAATAATTTTAGGAATTCAAATAAATAATAAAATCTACTAGGTCTTGTAGTGAACCTGTTGACGGTAAATGCCCCTGGATGGCATGAGAGAATGTGTTAAGAGGTCGGGTTGACAATATCGTGTAAATGGAAAAAATATATCTTGTTTTGCCAAACTGTTTATAGACTTTCTTGCCCAATAAAAGCAATTCTTACCAAAGATGTAAAGAAACAAAAGGATTTTTAAAATTCTTTAAATCTAATATTTTTAATAAAATTTATTGAATAAATCATACCGGGAACACGGGTTATTTTGGTAACAGTGTGAAAATGTCGTTAAAAACATATACATTTTAAGATATTCTAACTAAAACATCATAGTCCAATAAAAACATCCTATTTTAGTGCATGTAAAGCTAATTAAATTATAAATGTTGCCAATATTTTTGTATTTCTTAAATTGTACACTAATATAAAGTAACTTTTTTTTCCTAGTATATTGTGCTTTTAAGGAATTTCGTATGTATAATTTATAAATTTTTAAATGTATTATTAAATTATATTGACCCATTCTACAGTCCACAATGTGTCCCAAACTGGGCCTACATGTATTGGTAACTCGGGAACAATTAGAGCTACAGTATTGGTTAAATTATGAAAGTTTTAGACAATTTAATTGCAAAATTAAGCCTGCTTTCAGATTTTATTTATCTTTTATGATTTTTGAGATAATTAAAAAAACAAAATGGTGCATTTTTAACTTTTGCCTGTGGCTCGCAAACTACCAATTTTACCCTTTTTTAAGAAGAATTTAATTTAAGTAAAAATATTTTTTTAACTTTATTTGTTTTTGAGATTTTTACTCACACTTTGGCTTTTTATACGCATGTATCACAAGTCTAAGTACGAAAATCATCACCTGGCAGGCATCAGCCGTGCACATCATCACCCTGTATATTTTTGAAAGTTTAAAAAAAAAAACTTGAAGCTGTAAGCTACCTATGGGGACACGCAAAAAATGAGGTGTGCGAGTTTTCTCCGCCCGAAAATAGGCTGGAACTAGAACACAGGGTACGGGATGTGTTTGCTTCCATCAACCGAAACACGTTACGCCGAGTAACTCGCAAGTTGTTGGAATAATACGAGAAATTTGTGGAAAATGGAGGAAGACATGTAATGTTATTTTATTTTCTTGTTTACTGATACATTTTTGTATTACAGTTGTGTTTAATTATTATTAGTTTAAGGGAATATTAGGAAGTATTAATTTTAACAAAAAGCATCACTTTTTATGTATAAGTTTTGAATTTCGCTCTCACAAAAGATCCATGGGGTAGCAAGTTCATCACAAAGAATCTTAAATGTCTATGGTTAGGTTGATGCCGCTCCGGATGCGTATCGTTTGTTTTTTATGAAACGAGGCGGCCATTACTCAGTCTAGGCTAAGCCTACTATCCAATAAACAAATATTATCGTTTTTGGAGCTTAAGCAGTGGCGCCTTTGTCAATAGGCTGAGTAGGCTGAAGCCTAGGGCGGCGGATTTTGGGGGCGGCCAATAAATGGAAGTGAGGACCTTTTTTTTTTGGTCTTCAAAATTCCCTCATGATGAATCATTTTGTTGGATTTGGAATTATTCTTTGTACCTACAATCGAAAGAAATGGAAGTGAGGACCTTTTTTTTTTCTCTTTTAAAAAATGGAAGTGAGGACCTTTTTTGCTCTTTTAAACTTTTTCAGACGGAAAAAGATGAGGGAATGGGCGGCGAAAATAAAATAGCCTACGGGCGGCAAGGCTGTAAGTGCGCCTCTGAGCTTAAGCCATCTGAAAACCTAGACTTATGATACATCAATGAAAAGCTCTTGAAGAGCTCTTTTCAAAAATGGAATAATCCAATATGGCGTCCGTATGAAAATGCAAAGTTTGGGTAAATATCTCAAAAACAAATAAAGTTGAAAAAATATTTTTACTTAAATTAAATTCTTCCTCAAAAAGTGTTCCAATAATGTAGTAATATAAAAGCCGTAAAATTGGTAGTTGGCGGGCTATAGGCAAAAGTTGAAAATGCACCATTTTAGTTTTTCTTAATTATTTCAAAAACCATAAAAGATAAATAAAATCTAAAAGCAGGCTTAATTTTGCAATTAAATTGTCTAAAACTTTCCTGATTTAACCAACACTGTAGCTCTAATTGTTCCCGAGTTACCAATACATGTAGGCCCAATTTGGGACACACTGTATATATATGTATATAAAAAAATGTATTTATAGAAATATTTTTTAATATTTTATTAAATTTAAAAAACGTTTCCAAAGTGACTGCTTTTAGCGAAAGTTCCGTAGAAAAAAACGAAATCACAAGCAAAGTACTAAATTCTATGCTTGCTTAATCAGACTAGTTCTTAATTAGAAGCTGATTGATAGTTTAAACTATTTATTATTAGAGCTTAAAATTTTTTTTGTAACAAAATCAATCATGTAATTTCCCACCTTGGTGATTTTAAGCCATATGAAAAGCAAGTGTAAGTTAAGGGTAAATGTTAACCCCATACCATCACAATTGCAAAATTGAAGGCTTTTAAATATTTAGTTATTTGTGTTTACATAAGTTGGCGTCAGATGGGAGAATTTTTTAATAATAATTAAAAAATATATATTTTTATGTAGAGTTCTACATGGTTCAAGACATAAATAGCAACCATCAGATATAAAATAGTATCTGTCATCTACGAGGTTTGTTCAAAAATGTATTTTTTTTAAAGAGTAAAGCCCTTGTTTTTTTGCTAATGTCGATAATTGTTATAAAAAATGTTTTGGAATTAACAATAGCTGTCAGATATGCAATTTGGTTTATATACAAGAAAAAATATTTATTTATTTTCTTCTCTGCGCTAATAGTGAAAATTCATGTTTGTATAGTAGTGCATTGTGGATTGTTCTTGTTTTGATAATAAAAAAACATGTATTAGAAAATATTTAATAATTTAATGTATTTTACCAATGTATAAACCTAAATTTATACCAAGAGAGCAAAAAAATCTTGTAAATAGACAAAATTGTATATACAGCATTTTTTCCTTCTAATTTATACACTTTATATGTGTCCCAAATCGGACCTCCCTTAGAATATTGGTCTCATATCTGGGACATGGCGTCCCAGACAACCCTAAGCATTCTTGATTCCATTCAAAGAAGAGCTATTCGTCTCATTAATGATCCTTCACTTATAGAAAGGCTTCCCTCTCTTTCCAATCGTCGGGCTGTAGGGGATTTATCGCTTTTTTATAGATACTTCCATGGCTTTTGCCTTTGGTCCAACTGGACAAGCCCCGAACGTCCCACTTTGTTCGTTCTTTTATTCCTAGAGTTTCTAGAATGTGAAACCTGCTGCCTGCGGAGGACACCCACGGTACGTTAGTATTTAGGCTTTTAGCCTTCGTAGATTGTACAAAGATAAAAAAATCAAAATAACCCCTTATAATTACGTTATTTGTACATTTATAAAACAATCCTGAAACACGTCAATTTTTATTTTTGGGAGATACATTTTGTGTCAAAATTTCCTTGCCCAGAGTTATCCTCTCGCCCCACCAGCACAAACGGCAAAATTTTTAAATTGGTGAGGGGTCAACTTATACATTATCTTAAAAAGAATTTTAAATTCTCGTTTTAACAGACTTTAGTTGTTCAAACTCGGTTCAGTAGTTTCCAATAAAATGTACTCTAAATTTCTGAGTAGCTTTCAACTGACGAAAATTTTGGTGCGTCACGCTCCAGGGCTTGAAGCTCTTGATCTGCTATAAAAAGTTAGTCACTGGAACGCATACCTAGACAAGAAAAGGGAGATTTAAAGAAATTTTTAAATTTATTATTTTTTAACCTTTCTTGGCTTTATAATAATAATCTCTTTTTAATATCTAATTACATTTCAAACAAATAATTTAAAAAAATCATCTTTAACCATTTAAATCCATAGATAACCTACATTTAGATCCGCAGTGGCAAAAAGCATTTTTCGGATTTTTCGCAACCTGGCGAAGTAAACAAATGAATGGGTGGACGAACATGCGCACTTAAAAGCCGTGGCAAAATACAAACACCGGCACCCCGTACCCTTCGTCCGCGGTCTGACCGTGACGCTCATTAGCTACCGTACTTCGAACAGAAATCCAGGACGCCGTCGACAAAGTCTTTTCGATAATGCGGATAGTTTGTTTGGGGCCAGGTGCGTTTACCCTCAACATGCTTGCGTACAAACCGGTTTTTTCGCCCATTAAATGTAACTTTTGTTTCGCACAGGTTATAATATTGGCAATCCATCGAGATCAGTGTTTAAAACACGTTTTGAGCACGAAAACCAAATGAGGGGTTGGTGCATGAGGGGCAAGGGGAAAGAAAAACGGAGTAGTTGAGGTGCATAACACTTTCCGTCACTGGAACGCCATGGCGCACCATAAAGTAGAACGAAATGCTCCTGAGCTACTCGGGAGCGCTCTATTTGCGTCACTGGAAATCTACTCTGGTGCCTTTAGCCCCTGTAACTTTTTATATTTTTTTATTATTAAAATGAAATTTAATACGTAGATATGTCTATCGCCTAAATGTGCAATATTTTATGGATTTAATTATTTTGTGTTACTTTTGGTTTAGCTGGGAACAACCTCAACCTTATTATTTAAAATGGGACATCCAGTATATTTTTATTTATTTAAATTCGCTACTTTTTGCAACCAAAGCTCTAAATATTTTTAGTTTTAATTTTAAATCTAAAGTACCATGAGCGTAATAAAACTTTAAATTTTGAACTACTTAATTACGGAAAATAAATAGTTAAATACATCTATTTTTCCATTACTCCTTGGGCCAATATTAACATTAATGGCACTATAAATGAAAAATTAAAAATATTTATAGGTGTTAGGTCAAATAGAGTATCATAGTAATCGGAATGACATTGTCTATTTAAATAAATAAAAATATGCCGGGTGCCTTTTTATATTATAAGAAACTTAAGGCCATTTCCGGCTAAACCGGAAGTAACAAACAAACAATCTAATATATGAAATAGTGCATATTTATGCCTACGACTGAATTCTATTTTGATATTTTTAAAAAACACAAAAGTTACAGAAGCTAAAGATACCAGGTATTTAGGGTACATTTACTAGGACACTACTGAACCGATTTAAAAAAAAAAACTAAAGTATGTTAAAGGCATTATTTAAAGCCCTTTAACATAAAGTATCACTTGACCCCTTTTCCATTTAGTTTTTTGACGTTTGTGTCGGTGGGGGAGGAGATAACCCTGGGCAAGTATATTTTTACACAAAAATCTGTCAGTTCTCTGTTCAGGATTTTTTCATAAGTGTACAAATAACGAAATTATAAGAGCTGGCTCGTTTTAATTGGAATGCACTGTATAAAAGATATTTTTAATTTCTAAATATCTTTTCTTTAAAACAATTTCTAATATTACCAAAAATACAGCTACTTTTACTCTTGAGCAGCAAATAATTCATTTTTTTGCCAAACTTTGTAGATGCAGAACTTTTTATAAAGAATGACTTTTCTTCATAAAATTAATCATAGAAATTTTCCCATATGACGCAAACTTACGTAGACATACTGTATGTGTACCTTAAATAAAACTGTATTCAATTTTGTGGTTAATTATAGGCAAATGACCAACAAATAGTTGAATTGGAATGGTCTTTATTGTTGATTTATTTTATTTTTAAAAGATATTTACTTTAGTTTTGTATTTAAACTTAACACAAATTTATTCTGATGTAAAGGGTGTTTTGAATTTGACTTTTAACATTAAGATCATGGAAATTATAAGCGGTACTGGGTAGGTTAACTTGTGGCAAAAGGATGTAATTAAAGGTGCAGCAATATGTCACTAAGAAATTAAGGAAAATTAAAATGAAGAAAAGACAGCATCATTTATATAGGGTGTTTAATAACTCTACGGACAAACTTAAGGGGTGATCCTACAATAAAAAATGGTACGCCACCGAATTTTCCTAAAATAAAAGTATACTCGTTTAGTTTTGAATAAATTTGATTTCTTGACTTTTTTATTAAATGCGCTGTTATTGCGTAAATAAATACAAACAATTTCTCGGCATGGTCATATCGTTATCCAATTCTTCAGTATTTAGTATAGACTATAGAGTATACCTACATGTTAAAGTACGGCCTATTCCTTAGTCCGCTTTACCAATTGAGAAGGCGAGTATCAAAGTGTACAATCTTCAAAATTAGTTTTTTATGTTAGATCTTATAAAAATAAAAAGAACAACAAACCTATATAGTGAATTTAATGTATTCTCTCTTCAGTTTGATCACTCTGTTATGAATGAAGCCATGGCTTGAAATGTGATTTTTATAAATTCAACGCTTAAAGATACTACTGAAACTAGGCTCCTTAATTATTATATAAATTAAAATTTGCCACACTAATGTATTTACCAATTAAATCAAACCGAAAAACTACAAAGATCAATTTTCTTCACAAAATAAAAAAGATGATATGACGTTATTAATGTTCAGAATTAAGTGTGTTTATGACAATACAGGATAGGATCTTATTATATTAATTTTTGTAAAACTAAATAGATGACCAGGCCAAGAACTAGTAAGTATTTATGCAAAAACCGTATAAGAATAAATAAGTTTGTTCTAAATTAAACTAAATTAAAAAATTAAAAAATAAATATTTTTTTTTATAAAAAAGTTGGCCCATATTTTCTTGTATGGTAAAATGTCTTTGATACATACGAGACATCCCAATTTTTTATTATTATTTTGAATATCCAAATTGGTATAAAAGTTAATGTGAAAACGTATTTTCTTTAAATTTTACACCCATAGTTCAAAAACTAAAACTTTTAGAACATATGTTTATAAAAAGTTTTTTTGGTATTTTTTTATTGCAGAATCACCGCTTAAAGTTTGTTGTTAGAGTTACTGGAGACCCAGTATACAGTGTGGTCTATTAGATGTTCAAAAAATGAAAAACTTCTTTTTTTCTGATTTGTTTTTTATAAAAGTTTGGTTGCATACTGTATTGGTAGTAGTTAAATTTATTAAAGGATTAATGGTATACAGGGTAGGTCAAAAAGCTTGAAATCTGCTTAGAAGTAAAAACCCTTATTAAAAAAAAACAAAATGTTTTAAAAAAAAAGTTATTTGAAATCAAAATTTATGCCTAAATATGAAGTCTGAATTAACCACAAAGGCTGAAAGTTCAAATACTAACTCACCGTGGGTGTCTTAGACAGTTCCGTATTAACCTATAAGCAAATTAAGCAATTGCTTAGTGCATCACGTTGTGGGGGGCACCACAAAGGGAACACTAAAGAGTTAAAAAGAAAGAAAAAGTGTAGAAACGGGCGTTTTTGTATTTTAAAAATAAAATAGTTTAGAAAGGTGAAGCTCTTTTTTGGTAACGAATAAATCTTCAAAACTTTTGGCTACGACCGGGTTTTAGAAGAAGTCATGACCCTTTTTTGCTCATCAAAAATGTCATATCTAGGGGGACCACAGAAGTCGACTGCTTAGGGATCACGAAGTTTTATACCAGCACTGGTCTTAAGCGAGGTAAGAAGGAGTTTGTTAACACGGGTCTTAACTACTTAACAAATAATTTTACGGCGAAGGGAAGGACCTCCGCTTCCATATTCTAGAAACTCTAGGGATAAAAGAACAAGCAAAGTATAAAAAAACGCACAAAGTAAACCTGTTCTACACCTTATTAAGAGTTTAAACAAACATTTTTGAATGGTAAATAAGGAACTATTACACATATATTATTATTTATATTATATTCGCCTTATTAAAAAGCATACTTGTAAAATTTAAATACCCTGTTAATAATCCTTGAAACAAACTTGAAGCGGTTGAATAAAAAAATATGGATTTTGTTAAATTTCACAGATTTGCTTTATGATTAAATTTGTTTAAAAGTAAGTAAGTTAAAATTACTTTAAAGCAATATTGAATCGGAATAATTAAAAATATATCATACAGGGTTTATTCAAAATTTTATTATTATTTTTTAAAATCTGCATAAGAGACCATAGCTTTGTATTTAGGTATAACTTAATTATAAATAACTCTTTAATTTAACGTTTTGTTGTATTTTCAAAAATAACAGTACTTTACTCTTAAGCTGTTTTTAGTTTTTTTTACCCTACTTGAATATTATTGAACTTTTAATAAGACTAGCTAAACTTCTAATACATTTTTGGACCATGCACCAACTATTATGAAGAATAAAAGTATCTGAAAAATTGTTAATAACGTAATGTTTTTATTTTACACACTAAATAGACCATCTACTGGCTTTTTTACTCTTTTATATATATTTTTAAATTATTTATAAAAATATATTTCTAATGACACAGCACATTATTATGATGCTGAGAAGCTATCGGGCCTAGCACAGCACATTGAACATTGTGTCTAAAACTGACCTATGTTTTACTTTCACCAGACAGAAATATTTTCTTTTTTTTTCTTTAATAAATTATATACATTTTCTTGTTTGATTTGTGAAATTGTAAAAAAGTGTAGAATTCTATAAACATTTTTATTGGAAACACCCTTGTTCTATGTTATACAGTGCATTTCTTTAACCCCCTTAATTTTTGAACGAATCAATTTAAAAAGTAAAACTTTGGGATATGAAATTCATGCATAAATACTATATTTTAGAGTAAAATTGACAGATGAAAAAATCAAGATAGCGGCTGGGCGCCAACTTGGAAAAAAGGTAAATAGGGGTCTTGTGGCATACGATTTTAAAGCTCCCTATTAGTGCTTTATAACCCTAAAATATTAAGTCAATACCTTTAACCGATACAAAATGGCGGTACTTTTAAAATTTCCTAAATACCTGATTTGGATGGCCATATTTCATATACAGGGTGTTACTTAATGGTATGTCATAATTTGAAGGAGGCATTCCTGGACCGATATTAAGTCGAAAAGTTCATATAAACGTGGGCCCTAAAATGCTTAGTTATTAAGATACAGGGTGTTAAAGTTTTATTTTATTTTCAACTTTTAATAAATTTTTCAAAGACGGCTTGAGATATTGAACTGAATTTTGGCACAGGATATTATGGAATAAAAACACACTTTTCAGATGTTCATTTAATTTTTTGCAACCAGTGGCGTAGCTTTGACGAATTTTAAAACAATTTTACAAAAAAAATACTACACCATTGACTTGGGAAAAAAATTATGGTTTTATAATAATTATCAATCAATTATAAACAAAAAATCCCTCTTTCATTTTTGCCGTAAAACTTACCGTTTGGGAGAAATCGTTAATTAAAAAAATGTCTTATGTACCTACCCAAATTGCATCTTGAAAAATTATTATTGAAATAAATCAAGTTAGCTTTGCTCGTTGCCAGCGATTGTTGTTTTGTTGTTGTAAACATTATGACACTGACGTTAATTATCATTCTTGACAGTTTGTATTTATTTCTCCTTTGATCTTAAAACGTGCATTTTGCTAGTTAAAAAAAATGGTAAATTTGGAAATGACACAAATGCATTCCCTTTATGGTCTAGCTAATGATAATGCTATGGCGGTGCGGCGTTTGTATCAAGAAAGGTATCCTTATCGCTCTCTCCCAGATAGACGAATATTTATAAACATTCATCGTCGTCTGGCTGAATCTGGCAGTTTTAAAGCTAATATTTCCGAGGGAAGGCCCCGTACAGTTAGAACACCGGCAGTTGAGGAGGCTCTCCTGCATGCAGTCGAAGAGATCCAACCATAAGTACGCGAAAAATAGGTATGGCATTAAACATCTGCTACAAGACGGTATGCGAGATTTTAAGAGATTCTTTGTTATATCATTTTCACATACGAAGGGTTCAGGCATTGCTTCCTAGAGATTATGAACCGCGTACGCAATTTTGTAGATGATATCTCCAAAAAGTAACAGAAAATCCTCATTTTGATGCCAAAATATTGTTTACGGACGAAGCAAATTTTTCAAGAAATGCAATAATTAATTTCCATAACAATCATTACTGGGCCCAGGAAAACCCTCATGCGATTACAGAGACACATTTTCAGGAACAATTTTCAGACTTTGGCTGGGTGTCGTATCCGACCATTTAATTGGACCTTTTTTTTACCAGGACGCCTTAACGGACAGGATTATTGTAATTTTCTCCAAAATGATTTGCCTTTGCTTCTTGAAAATGTTCCTCTTCAGTTACGGCAACAACTTTGGTTTATGCATGATGGCGCTCCCGCCCACTTTAGCATATTGGCTCGTGAGCATTTAAATAGAGCCTACCAAAATCATTGGATAGGCCGTGGAGGACCACAATTTTGGCCACCTAGATCGCCTGACCTGAACAGCCTAGATTTTTATTTGTGGGGACACCTAAAAACATTAGTTTATCATACACCAATTGTGACATTAGAAGAACTCAGAAATAGAATTATTGACGGATGTGAAACTATACGAAACACGCCTGGAATTTTGAAAAGGTTCGTTATTCAATGAGAGCAGAAGCCTGCATAGAGGCGGGAGGTGGTCATTTCCAACATTTTTGTAAATTATGTATGTATTGTATTTAATTGTTATTGCTTTTTGTTCACTAGTTTGTAAGAAAATAGCTTAAAAATAAATATTTGAAAAATGTATTTAAAATTGAAAATAAAATAAAAGTTTAACACAATCAAGAATAATCATTAACGTCAGTGTCATAATGTTTACAACAACAAAACAACAATCGCTGGCAACGAGCAAAGCTAACTTGATTTATTTCAATAATAATTTTTCAAGATGCAATTTGGGTACATAAGACATTTTTTAATTAACGATTTCTCCCAAACGGTAAGTTTGACGGCAAAAATGAAAGAGGGATTTTTGTTTATAATTGATTGATAATTATTATAAAACCATAATTTTTTCCCAAGTCAATGGCGTAGTATTTTTTGTAAAATTGTTTTAAAAATTCGTCATAGCTACGCCACTGGTTGCAAAAAAATTAAATGAACATCTGAAAAGTGTGTTTTTATGCCATAATATCCTGTGCCAAAATTCAGTTCAATATCTCAAACCGTCTTTGAAAAATTTATTAAAAAGTGAAAATAAAATAAAACTTTAACACCCTGTATCTTAATAACTAAGCATTTTAGGGCCCACGTTTATATGAACTTTTCGACTTAAAATCGGTCCAGGAATGCTCTCCTTCAAATTATGACATACCATTAAGTAACACCTCATATATATATATATATATATATATATATATATATATATATATATATATATATATATATATATATATATATATATATATATATATATATATAATATATACAGTGGCGGCAAACTAATTGGAAACGATACCTAAAATCTAATTTAATAATTTTATACAGAAATGTATACAAGAAATTTTAAATTTTATTTCAATGATTCTTTCATTGTAATAGTATCATTGAAATAAAATTTAAAATTTCTCGTATACATTTCTGTATAAAAATTATTAAATTAGATTTTAGGTATCGTTTCCAATTAGTTTGCCGCCACTATGTATATATATATATATATATATATGTATATATATATATATATATAATATATATATATATATATATATATATATATATATATATATATATTTTATATATATTATGTATATTATGTTACCATAAAAGGATCATAAAAAGAGCTTTTGGAAATATGGCCATTTAAATCAGGTATTTATGTAATTTTTAAAGTACCGCCATTTGGTATTAGATAAAATTATTGACTAGGGTTATAAAGTACTCGTCAGTAGCTTTAAATGATGTGCCAGAAGACCCCCTTTCCATTAATTTTTTTCCCAAGATGACGCCCAGTCGCCATCTTGAAATTTTCATCTGTCAATTCTACTTCAAAATATAGGAGGTATTTAAGCATCAATTCCATATGCCAAAATTTTTCTTTTTAAATTGATCCCTTCGAAAAAAGGGGCACATTAAAGAAATGCACTGTATCTAATTTCTACTTTAAAATTCCGTTGTTCATATGACAGATTCAAAAGTATTGTTTTAGTTTTATAATTTTAGTCCAAAATATATTGGTTAGTTTTAACTCAAAATGTTTTAAAAATTCATAATTGCCGTGCATCATTTACACAAAAAATGCGAAATATAGTAATTCATTAAAAAAAATATCACCGAATGTAACTCTGAATTACTAATTAACTGAAATTGCATTAATTATGTTCTTAATTAGCCTACTAAGCAAAAGAATTTAGTGCTATGTAAAATAAAGTAATAAACCGCATGTTGTGATATACCTTTAAAATGATTATTTTATTCAGTTATTGTAACCAGAAATTTTGAAGTTTCTTTTAAAACGCCAAAAAAATGGGGTTGTAATGGTATCTTGTGTCACCCGGTATGTGGAAATATATTTCAAAATAAACTGCACATTATGGTTTCCCCTTTTTTACGTAATGCTAGATTTATTAGTGTTTATATTAAATTTTCTTAAGCCTCTTTATATATTTTTACAGTTTGTTTTTACTGTTAAGTATCCTGATTATAAGTTAAACAAGAAAACCAAATAAATTTTGTAGGACTTAGAAAGTTAAATAAACGATTTGAATATTCCCCAAATTTAATTATGGTTAGTTTTAGTTAACTGAATATTGAGTTGGGAAACTGCAATTTATAGTTTGTACGATTATTATTTTAAAGGTTATTTATACTGAAATTAAATATAATCAAATGTCGGTGGAGAGGTGTGGAACTTATAAGTATAAAACTGAACCTGGAAAAATATGTGAAAAAAATGTTTTCACCTTTTTGGTTATTTGACTGTATCATTGCTAATATGGGCGGGAAACCTAAGGTTAATAAAAAATTTTAGAGCCTAAAGAACCACCTAACTTGTTAAATCGTTCGGCTCAGCAGTTTTTCCAGACCAAATGTTTAAAATTTTGAAAAATCTCCATAAAAAACAGCGAAATCCGCTAAACTGTATAATCCCTGAACAAGACACATTGGAACATTATTTTCTTTTAAAAATTAAGTGTTTTAACATCTTATTAGAAATTATGTAATAACAACAACAAATGCTTAATTAAACAACGTTTATACCGAGAAGAAACATAACGAGAAGCGACATTAATGTCGGCTCCTTTGAAGTTTCGGGGTCTGATTTTCAGAACCTTGAGTTTGAATTTTTGACGTAAACACAAGTTAGTTTCGAGAAAAATAACTACAAGTTGTGAACAAACAGTCTCTACACTGAGAAAACTAATGAAATTGTTCAGCGAAGTTGTTTAGTCCGAGGCTTAATGTACTTGATTTTTTTCGATTTCTGAAGAGTGTTTTTCTAGATTAAAATTAAATTATGACCTACCTGCCTAAACTCATGAAAATATTGAGGCTAAAGTAAAAACTAATAGCTAACGCCAAATTTATTTTTTTATTCATAAACCAAGCTTTAGTCACCTATTCCTTTATGCAAATCAATCACAACAAAAGTGTCTTGTTTCATTTCAGACATAATGTGTTATTCTGTTGTATATGAGTAATTATTATTATTAGAAAATTATGTATATACATACCAAAAATGGTCCCTGGGGAAAGAAAAAAGACTTATTCCTTCTCCTGTCTTAGATGGGCAACTGCGGTAAGCACAATAATATCCTGACATGATAATAGTCTAGAAAATATATATTCTGGACACAAATCTCAAAATTTCTTTACAATTACGCTCTCAAACTAATTCCCAAAAGTAGCACACTACACAACAACGGATTTTAACTCGATCAACACATCCAAAGCAACTCTGAACACATCAGCGGACATCAGCTCGCTAACTAAAGTGAAAAGGGGAAACAGCTGATATCTTTGACGAAAACACAAGTTGGTTCGCGCATGCTCCATAGATAAACGATTTTGGCGGGAGGCCTCTTTGTCGCTTCTCGTTATGTTTCTTCTCGGGTTTATATCTATTTTAAATTAAAAAAGTGTTTTGGATATTTTCAGAGTTATTGAAAAGTTTAACACCCTGTATTTTAAGAACGAAAAATTTGGGGACCCATGTTTATAAAAACTTTTTTATAAAAGTAGCTCAGGAATGTGCCCTATAAATTTTCTTACCGCGATCAACCTGTATAATCAGGTTGGTGATCACATAGGTTTAAAACAAATAAGAACTTTTTAATTGTTATTGAAATATTTCAGATGAAAACGAAGCCGACTTTAACGACAAAAACATTTTTTATTCCACAAGTTTAATTTACATATATTGACTTAATACTGATCTCTTGTGTACAGGGTGTAATTTAATTGATGGCTAAGAGTACAGGGTATGATTCCTTGGCTTATTTTGGGAAGAAAAGTTTATATGAACATATGTCCTAAATGTCTTAACTTTTGAGATACAGGGTGTTAAAATTTTCAAAAACCAAAAAATTTCAAAAACACTTATTTTAGTAAAAACTGTTATACTGAATATAAACCTTATTTAAATAAGTATTTATTATTTTTGTTACATAATTGCCAATTAAATATTATAAAACCTAATTTTAAAAGAAAAGATCCCGCAATGCTTCTTTTATGGTCTAAAAATATTCAATTAAGTGAGCTCTATTTTTTTCTTTTAAACTAAACAAAATACGGAAAAAAATTAAGAGGCATAAAAGCAGTATTTTTATTTGCTTAATCTAAAGAAAGCACAAAATGTTAAATACATTTACACAGTCAGTGGCGTACCGTTTTTTTTTAAATCTGAAAAATAGAGTAGATATAATTTGTGTCATATCTAACTACCTACGACACTAATAGACTATTGATTATGTACAAAAAAATCCTTAATAGGAACTACAACGTTAAAGAGGTTTTATTGTTTCATATGATTAATTAACCCCCAAATATAAAAAAAACCGCGGAGTGCTGGAAGGGTGCGTTTTTGAGAACGGGGTGAAAAGAGCCCCTTTTCAGTTTTTTGAGGTTAGCTCGAAAACTACCTCTTAAACGGTCTATAGTAAGAGGTTCTAAGACTATTTATAAGTAACATATGGTTCTTCACATTTTTCTACTTTCAACGATTTTTCTAACCTTTACGTGTATGTTTTTAATTTCTCGATATAACTTTTTTCCTTGTGCATTTGGGTATAAATAATGCTTAAGAAAAAGAAAGCCTATTTTTTTCCTTTAAAATGGTGTATTGAAAAAATGCTGAGATTAATTATAAGCAAAATATTAAGTCAAAGTGTCGTAGCACAACGATTTTTAATAAATTTTTACGTATTTTTTTTAATTTTACGTTATAACTTTGTTCCTTGTGCATTTAGGTATATATGTTGCTAAATAAAAATTAAATCTTATTTGTTTACCCAATTTCAAAAGTCATAATTAAAAAAAACAATTTTAACGTATATTTCTTCCTCAGCTTTAGTATCTTCTTTCTAAATCTCTGTTTTATCAAAGTTCCCGCAATTGATACCTAAGCACTCGTTGCAAAACATGCAACAATTAATACCTAACTTTCTGCGACCACAGTTACTTGTACATCCTTTTGTACATGGGCAGGCTATTTTTTCAAGCAAAACTTGTGGCGCAGAAGCTTTGATAGTAAATATTTGAATAAAGCCATATTTTAAATTTTAAGACTCATATATGACCAAAAAAATAGTGACCTTGACTGAAGAGTCATATTTAGAAATCGGGGTTGTCTAAAACATATACAAATGATTGGAGTATGCACATTTAAACGGCGGACGTAGGTAATGAACGTGGGTAATGAGAGTGGGTAAAAGCCGTGGATAATAAGCCACATTACCTGTTTAAAATCACGTAAATAATGTTTAAATTATTAAACAAAGTTAAAATATCAAAAATCGTTGCAGTGTGACACTTTGACTAAGGTAAGATAATAGGTTTTCTTTTTATTTAGCTTCATATATACCTAAATGCAGAAGAAAAAAGTTATAACGAGAAATTAAAAAAATTACATAAAGGTTAGGAAAATTCGTTAAAAGTAGAAAATGTGAAGAACCATAATATATTACTTATAAATAGTCTTAGCTTATAACCTTTTAAAATGAACCATTTTAAAGGTAGGTAATTGATTTTCCTTTTAACCAATATACCAATGTCTATACCTAAAACTGCTTAGAAAAGAGGGACATCATACTATTTACAAACAATTTCACACAAGACATACTTTGAAATTAACGTTTGCGAAAAAATTGGTAAAATTGTTGAAAAATGGTGTGAGTAGCAATTTTTGAAAAATTGTGTCTTGAAAAGAGGATGTCGTATACGTTAAATTGTGCTAAAGCGCGATTCGCTGCCGTTTTTAAATATTTGTTTGGAGAAAGTTGTATATAGAAAAGTTTTTAAAACAATCCAAAGATTATCGGAAAGTGGTTATTTTTACGGTTTTGTAATTTTGTGAAATTTAATGTGTTAATTTATAAACATTACCAAAATTTAATTAACTTTCCGATAATCTTTGGATCATTTTAAAAACTTTTCTATTTACAACTTTTTTCCAAAACAAATATTTAAAAAACGGCAGCGAATCGCGTTTTAGCTCAATTTAACGTGTACGGCATCCTCTTTGTGTGTGGTATACAGTGCATGATATAAAGATAAATTATATCTGTGTATCCTGTATACAGTGCATATCTTTACTTAGTGCAAAGACAATTGTAGTTTCTTAGTGTCATTTTGTAGAGGAAGGATGCATATTTTTTTTCTATGAAGCAATGCCTTTACCTAAACCTCCATGGAAAAAGAGTTTTTTCCTGTTTTGCTTTGCTTCCTTTTTTAAGCATATTTTTGTCAAAAATAACTTTTTTTCAATTCAGAAAGCATCATCATTCGATGTCAAATTTAATTTCTAAAAACTTTCTGTTGACTACTACCTGGAAAATGTGCGTAGTTCTCGAGGTAACCTCAAAAAACTGAAAAGGAGCTGTTTTTACCCCGTTCTCAAAAACGCACCTCTCCAAGTGGTAGCACTCCACGGTTTTTTTCATATTTGGGGGTCCATTGACGATCTAAAACAATAAAACCCCTTTAGCGTTGAAGTTCCTTTTTATTTAAAGTACAGAATAAGGTGAGACTGTAGATGTAATGAAAATTACAACATGATTTAAATGGCCATATTTCCGAAACTATTTAAGATAGATATATTAAATGTGATATTTTTGTAAAGTTTACCTTTTCATTTTTTTTTTTTTTTTGATATTCATTTGTTTTTTTGCTCAAAATATAATAGATAGTAGTATAAAACTTTTATACAGAACGTTTTTTTATCCTTCTCGGTTACAGTTAAAAGTAGGTGGAAAAATATAAATGAAAACCCTGTTCATATGTAGAATAAGATGTATTTTCGTCGAGTAGAACCAATGGTTGAATAGTTCAGGGCCGTAGTAGTATGATTAAATTATTAAAGTTTTTAATATATTATGGTAAACCGAACAGAGTCATAGCATGCTAGGTACGACAATCATCACCTGGCCTGCCAAGCGAACTGAAAGGTGTGGTATACAGTGCATATCTTTAATGTCCCCCTTTTTATTTTTTACGGATCAGTTTTAAAAATTTAAACTTTGAAATATAAAATTGATGCATAAATACCATATTTTAGAGTAAAATTGACAAATTAAAATTTTAAAATCTTGGAAAAAAGTTAAATGAAAAGGGGGTATTGTGGCACATCATTTTAAAATTCCTAACGAGTACTTAATAACCCTATAATATAAAGTCAATGCCCTTTAAAAATTACCTAAATACCTGATTTGGATGGCCATATTTCCAAAACTAATAAAGTTAGATGTACCTAATGTGGTATTTGCTTAAAGCTCTTTTTATGATCTTGTTAGTGGTAAAATAATATACTCGGTGCCTTATTGAAAAAAATATATATTTTTTTCCACCCTATATATTATCACCAGTTTCATCATTAAAAGATTTTTAAAAGAGCTTTAAGAAAACACCACATTAGGTACACCTAACTTTATTTTTGTTTTTGAAATATCCCCAAGCAGCTAGCTGACGTCATTATGAAGTCATTTTAAAGTCATTTTTGGTCATAGGGTCATAGGACGTCATCAGACCAAAATTATGACGTCATTTTAATGACGTGTTTTTGACGTCGTTGAAGTGGCGTCTTTTCGACGTCATTTTATCGTCATACTATCTCATAAAAATCTAATGGCGTTATCTTTAAAAAACCCGCCAGAAAATTGTTGTGACATTAGCTTTGTTCGTAGAGCAGTCAGAAACTATCAGAAACCGTCAGACGCATGCGCATTTAGTTAAAAGTGTTCGTAGAGAAGAAATCCCAAACTGCTGATCAAAAATCCTCTGTTCGCAGACGTCCAATTTTTCGTTGTGAACTAGTTTCCAACCGTCAGAATAATTCGCTGATTTTGGAGAAATTTTTAGTTTGAGACATGCGCAATGGCCATTACGTCTGTGTTTTGTCATTTATTTTATTGATTCGTAGTTGCAGGTAGTTGTTTACAAACAGTTTAGCTAGTTTTTAGAGTTTAGTGTGTGTTCAGAAATTACATTTTAATTTTTGGTTGGTTTAAAAACGTTTTGAAAAGTGTTTTAACAAAATTTTGTTCAAACTAGGCCGTTGTAAAATGTAAACACAAACACAAAAGTTGGGTTAGGGGTTTCAGTTGGCATTTTACATCATACCGTTCGCAGAGATAAAAATTTCAAACTAATCAGAAAATTATTTCCAACCAAGCATGCGCATTAGAAAATTGAAATTGGTTGGAAATTTTGTTCTACGAACAAAGCTATTATATGATTCGTGTCAAAATCCAACCGAAATATCATATGACAGAAAAATAAAACTAATAATTTTACAAAATTGAAATAGGAAAAAACTCTACCGATAGATGGCGCAATGGACAATAAACTACCACCCTTTTGTTTAGCAGTTGCTTCTGCTACTGCTAAACAAAAAAAGCAGCTAAAAATAGCTGCTATTTTAATAGCATATGCTTTTTTAGGATAATTTTATACATAATATTTATAAATTATTGTTTAATGTAATATTAGAGAATTATTGCAAGTTGCCTTATTAAGCTCGTGAATTATTACCGGCCTTATTTAAATAGTGCTTGTACCCAATATTTAGAGTTATTGCAAATCATGTTAACAATATACCATTAACCTTAACATTAAAAAAGGGGAAAAAATTTAGTAGTTTTTCTTTATTATTTGTGTTGTAGGGTTTTATTTTACACAATTAAAGAAATACATTTGAAAAAGCAAGGTTTTAAGTATTTTTACTTCTAAAAACTTTTTGATTCTGTGCTCGGCATCCGTTCGGTTTACACGAACAGATCCGAAGTTAAAATAAGACCAAAATAAGGCCCGACCTAAAACCGATATAAATAAAGCCGGGCATTATAGTTATTAAGGGAGTCCTTATCCTACCATGCATCTGCGCAAGCTCAGATGTCAAAATAAGGCCGGTATTATTAGTGCCTGGCCTCATTTTACTGTGCAATAATTCTCTACTAGCCGTCTCTTGCTGGCGGCCTTATCAATACATGAGACATGATATAGATGTGAACGTGTCTTTTCTAAAACAGGAAATATTATTTCAGAACGAAGAAGCCGCATTAGTTTGGAAAAAGTTTTAAAAAATGTTTTTAAACGAAAATCAAAATTTATTTTAGTGTTTTCTAGGTTATGTTTATATGTTATATTTTCTAATTTTTTTTGTTTTCTATTTTTTTTAGTCTTCCAAATTTAGTAAAATTTTAGAATGTTTTTTTGTTTAATAATATATAGTTTGTGCAAATTCCCTTTTCTCTTTTATTGATATTACGTAATAAGCTAAGTACATAATAGGAAATTTACCTAAAAACAATATTTTCTATGAACACATCTAAAATCTGTTAAAAAAATTTTTCCTGAATTTAGCGTTGGCGTTCGCTATTCGCAGTAGTTAATCGCAATATATTATAATATAATCAAATAATAAACAAATAACCAAATCGGACTCCAACCTTCAAATTCATCTAACCTACATTTTATGCTCGATAGCAAAGCAGCAAGTGAGGTTTCAAACTATTCAAACATAAATTATAGCATTTAGCAGCCGATGCCGATTGCTCGGTCGCTCAGTTCGCGCCGCCCTCCACCGACGAAGCGGCCAAGCTATCGGCAGTTTGCCTTTCTTGTCTTGCCGTGCATATCAATAGCTACATAAATAGCAAATAGCTGCTAATTATAAAGCGCATAGCAGCTAAATAATTTATACACCAGATAGCAGCTAAAAAAGGCAGGTTGCTATTTAGCAATCCACCTCTTATTTGCATCTCCAGGTTGGAGAGTGTCCCCAGAGATGCGACCTTGCAGTGCAAGGAAATTGCTAGCAGTAAGGTGGTTTTTTCCATTTCAATTTTCAAAGAAATATCGTAATATTTTAGTTTTTTAAAAAGAGTATATGCGTTAATTTTTCGTCGTCTTAAAGACGTATTATGACGTCCTTAACGGGACGTCTTTTGTCTGTGACTTAGGGGGATCAATTTAACGTCATTTTGTCGTCATCTTATGACGTCTTTGCTGACCAAATGTGACCAAAAATGACTAAAAAGAGACGTCAATAAGTAAAATCAAGTATTTAGGTAATTTTTAAAGTACCGCCATTTTGTATCAGGTGAAGGTATTGACTTTATATTCTAGGGTAATAAAGTACTCTCCAGGAGCTTTAAAATGATGTTCCAGAAGACCGCCCTTTCTATTTAATTTTTTTCCAAGATGGAGTCCAGCCGCCATCTTAAAATTTTCATCTGTCAATTTTACTCTAAAATATAGTATTTATGCATTAATTTCTTTTCGTAAAGTTAAACTTTTTAAACTGATCCGAAAAAAATAAAAGGGGGGACATTAAAGATATGCACCGTATACCACACCTTTCAGTTCGCCTAACAGGTACTTGTGCTTATCGCTAAACGCCTATCATTTTTTTAACCTTACTAAGAATGAACTAAATCCTAGAAAAATTTTAAGCTTAGAGCGCCAAGTTTTTCTTACCGCCATACCGGGTGTTTCTTACAGGTGGTTTCCCCTTATAACTTTTTGGTAAAATTTGGTATACTGTTATTTAACATAAGTGTGGATGTGTTAACCTATTTATTTGTTTTCTATTACTTTCGGTTTAACCGGAAATGACTGCTACTTTTAACTCAACAACTTTTAAATGGTACCATTGGTATATTTTATTTTATTTCGATAGAATATGACATTTTGAATACAGACACCTCGTATGTATCTTTTTGACACTTCTGTTGTCATTTTTTTATTTTTCCAATCCACAATGCCATCGTAGAGCTAAAATGGTCTATTTTAAGTCAAGTACGTTTTTTCCGATATCTCAGGGCGAAGTCAAGGTTATTTATATTCCGAGTAACGGCCAGTTTCACAATATTTGGTTAACATAAACCATATAGGTTTGTTACCATAGAAACAACGAAATACTGGAATGTGATTGGTGTTGCCATAATAGTTAACCCAAAAGTGATGGTAACCAGAGTCAGTCTATATATAAATTAACCTTGATGGTAACCATATACCTATTGTAAAACTGGGCATAAGACTTTTTCTTTATAATAAATTAATGACGCCGTAATTGACAATAGAGAGATATGGGTACTTTGGTTACCGCCTACGTTCGTTATTTACGTAAGGCGCTATTTAAATACCGCATACGGTATTTAGTGTTTGTTTTTAGAGATATGGAAGACGCCGTATTACGAACGGTTAATTACACCTGTCTGCGAATTTACAAAATCAAAAACAAATGATCCTTTATTGTGCGAAAACCAAAGTTTTACCCGTTATTTCAAACACATTTTACTGTACATTTTCCTACTTTTCCAGATGAATTTTGACTAAGACATTTTCTCAGTAAAGCCGGGTCATTGTCAGCCGAGAATCTTAACCTTTTCGTTTCTTTTCCACCTGCGATATTTATATCAAAATAAAAAAGCAAGGCCTTATCAAAGATTAGTAGTTTAACTTTACTCTGTGGCTCTATTACAAACATATTTGTAGAAATCGTCGAAATAAATAATATAACCTTAAAAAATAAACAAAGAAAAATATTGTGCGCATGGCAATTCTATTCGCTATTTTAAATAGCACGCGGCGTTATCAGTCCGCAAATTACTCCATGCGGTAACGTTATTACCACCAGCGACGGTAAAAATCGAATCGCGCATAACTTAACTGTCATAATAGTGCTTACGTTAGTACCGCATGACGTTACAGCACCACCCATAACTCTCTATTATCATTTAGTATAATGTTTGGTTTAGAATTACTTTATTCCATGCTTTTAGGATAAAAACCATTTCAGAAAGGAGTGCATAAATGTGAATTAAAAACGCAAGGGGTTTTAATCCGCGGAAAAAAAACCCTGGGTGAAAACCCATAAGTGGGAATCGGCCTTTAAATTGAGACAACACAATACAGGGTGACCCACCGGGAACTGCTGCGATCGATTTCTTAAAAACAAGGCCAAATTGATGGTTATGTAATGACTAACAAACTTTTTGAAAAATTGATCGCAGCATTTCCTGGTGGGACACCCTGTGTGTGCAAGTTAGCCCACTAAAATTAACAGTTTCTTTTAACTAAAACAATTTTAACCTCAACGTCAATGTGAGTTGTTGCTTTTGATAATTTAAAACCCCACAAAAAGTAATAGTTTTTCCAAATCTGCAGGCGTAATATGTTACGTATCTTTTGGGCTCTCAATCAGACTTCTTAAATTTACCATAAACAGTATTTAAATTAAATAAATATACAGTGTGTCCAAGATAAGGATCCTAAGCATGGGAATCTCAGTACCTGTTGAAAATACAGCTTAGGTTAAATTAGGAAAAAGTTGTGTTTTTTAAAGCTTATTTAGCCGTTTAAAAACTTGAAAAATTTTTATGGCCTGCTGAGATATTTGGCAAAAACCAAAATTTGACTTTATCGATTTTATTTTTTCTGACTTTATTTGAAGAGATATAAAAAACTAATTACACTTTTTATTGGCACTTTTTAGCTACTACATAATGGTATTTTTAGATTTTATACCCGACATTTCGTTTTCAAGAAACCATCATCAACTTTATTTTTTAATATGGCTCCAAAAAAAAGTACACCCTGTATCTGATCCCATTTTTTATTACAAATTCAATGATGTATCACATGTCATATTTTAATTTTTAGTTAAAAGCAAAATTGCATATTTTCTATTTTTTAAAGTTATTTTTAAGTAGGCCTTGCAAACAAATTCTTGGACGTTAATACCTGTTACCGTATCTGTAACATAATTTAATATCATTATAAAATAGTATTTGTCGTTATTACCCTGTTTGTCGAGTTGTTGTTTTTAGAGCAATTGTTCTTATTGTTACTGTTGTCTTTATTATTGTTTATTGCTGAATAGTTATTATCTATTGTGTTATTATCGTCGGTGGCAATTATAGCCATGAAGAAAAGTTTAACATGCTAACGTGCTACATTTTGTGCCTCAAAAATACTGTAAATACAGCGGCAATGTATCTTTATACATATCCAGAAAGAAAACAGCCATGTAATTCCCTTTTCTTACAGCTGGCTCGAAATTTAAAAAGCCAGTTTTATCTCGAAAAAGAATCTTTACAAAACCCCAAATAATGTTTTACAAGCAGTTGTTGAGAACCCTGAGATATCAACTTGGCAAATTAAACAAAATGTAGGAGTAGCCAAATCCACAGCTCAATTTCTTTTGCGTAAAAATAGATATCACCCCTATAAATTTAAGATTTGCCAAGGACTTAAACCGGGAGATTTCGAACGCGCCGATATTTTTCGAGTGGTATACACGCGCGTGTAAAGAAAATTTAAATTTCTCTTCAAAAACAATATGGTCCGACTAATCATGGTATCTTCAATCGTCGCAATACGCATTACTAGGCTCAACAAAATCCGCGTGTTAAGAAAATATCGAAACATCAAGAAAGTTTTGGGTTTAATATGTGGTGTGGAATTTTAGGAACTAAAATACCAGGTCCATGTATTTACCATAATTTATTGATTGCAGAAATGATACCTTCATTTATTTTTGCAGCACAAAATGTAGCCCGTTAGCATGTTAAACTTTTCTTCATGGCTATAATTGCCACCCGACGATAATAGAGAGATATGGGTGGTGCTGTAACATCATGCGGTATTAACGTAAGCGCTATTATGACAGTTAAGTTATGCGCGATGGACCACGTCGCCGGTGGTAATAACGTTACCGCATGGAGTAATTTGCGGGCTGTTAATGCCGCTATTTAAAATAGCGAATAGAATTGTCATGCGCACAATATTCTTCTTTGTCTATTTTTTAAGGTTATTTATTTATTTCGGCGATTTCTAAAAATATTTTTGTAATAAAGCCACAGAGTAAAGTTAAACTACTAATCTTTGATAAGGCCTTGCTTTTTTATTTTGATATAAATATCGCAGGTGGAAAAGAAACGAAAAGGTTAAGATTCTCGGCTGACAATGACCCGGCTTTACTGAGAAAATGTCTTAGTCAAAATTCATCTGGAAAAGTAGGAAAATGTACAGTAAAATGTGTTTGAAATAACGGGTAAAACTTTGGTTTTCGCACAATAAAGGATCATTTGTTTTTGATTTTGTAAATTCGCAGACAGGTGTAATTAACCGTTCATAATACGGCGTCTTCCATATCTCTAAAAACAAACACTAAATACCGTATGCGGTATTTAAATAGCGCATTACGTAAATAACGAACGTAGGCGGTAACCAAATTACCCATATCTCTCTAATAACATAATAGATATTAACTATTCACCAATAAACAATAATAAAGACAACAGTAACAATAAGAACACTTGCTCTAAAAACAACAACTCGACAAACAGGGTAATAACGACAAATACTATTTTATAGTGATATTAAATTATGTTACAGATACGGTAACAGGTATTAACGTCCAAGCCTTTGTTTGCAAGGCCTACTTAAAAATAACTTTAAAAAATAGAAAAAATGCAATTTTGCTTTTAACTAAAAATTAAAATATGACATGTGATACATCGTTGAATTTGTAATAAAAAATGGGATCAGATACAGGGTGTACTTTTTTCGAGCCATATAAAAAAATAAAGTTGATGATGGTTTCTTGAAAACAAAACGTCGGGTAAAAAATCCAAAAATACCATCATGTAGTAGCTAAAAAGTGCCAATAAAAAGTGTTATTAGTTTTTTTATATCTCTTCAAATAAAGTCAGAAAGAAATAAAATCGATAAAGTCAAATTTTGGTTTTTGCCAAATATCTCAGCAGACCATGAAAATTTTTCAAGTTTTTAAACGGCATGTAAATAAGCCTTAAAAAACACCACTTTTTCCTGATTTAACCTAAGCTGTACCTCCAATAGGTACTGAGATTCCCATGCTTAGGATCCTTATCTTGGACACACTGTATATACAGGGTGATCAAACTTAAGTCGGCACTATTGCTAACTTTTTTATTATTCGAGATACCAAGTTGATTAAATTAGTCAAGTTATAGTATTTTTCCCGCTGATTAACGTGCTGCTAACCGAAAAACAATTAAACATCGGGTTTTCGGTGTATTACAAAAATGTACTTTTTTTTTAAATGGAACACTCTGTATATATTATATTACCATTCGAAAGATCTATCAAAGCGCTTTAAATAAAAGTCCAGATGTGATACATCCAATTTTTAATAGTTCCGGAAATATAGCTATTCTCGGAAATTTAATAGTAAACTGGCATTTTAAAAATAATACACCCTATATTGCGTCACCGTTAAATAGGTATTTTAAAGAGCTTTAAGAAAATAGCACATTTGATATGTCTATAGTTTTTGAAATATGGCCAACCAAATCTAAAAAATAGTAGATCTATATACAGGGTGTTTCTAAACAAAAGCAAAACATTTTAGGAGATGATTTCTTGTTCCCAAGGGTAGTTTGCTTTATAAACATAGGGTCAAAAGTAAACCCTTAGGGAGATGTCGCTGTACAAAAATGGCAAACAAATAACGTTTTTATTTTTCATCTCAAATCGCAAAGCGCTATGGAATAATGATATTCTACAAAGATTTCGTTTATAAAAATACACTTTCTGAATATTTTTGCACTTTTTTAGAATTAATGAAAGTGGTGGAAATAGACTGCCCCCTGCCCCTATCGTTTTTGAAAATCAAATTTAAAGATTTGCAATACGCACTGACCCCAAAAATATAAATTTGGATAGACTGGTTTATTTAAAAACATTTTTAACTTTTGTATTTTTTCTGTTAAACTTACCAATTACAAATTAAAAAATTAAATGTAAATCATAATGTGCCGGGACGGGAAAATTTCTTTTATAAAAAATCTATTTATCTGCTGGCACCTATGAAGGCATATGTAGGTAATATATCTTTATTTGGCATTATTTGGTAGTTTAAATACAATACTCATTTAGTTTTTAAGCGCCAAAAAAAATAAAGACATCTTTTTGTTAAAGGTTTAATTTCCTTTGCAAATATATGTGGGCTTAACACCAATATAAACTCCGTTCACCATCACCTTGAGTCATCTAAGCCCCACATACTGTTTCTAACGGAGACACAAATAAGTTCTAAAACTTCAATCAGCCACCTTCTCTTCCCAGGCTACGAACTTATTCCGTCTTTTCGCCCACATGGCGGCGTGTGTGCTTACGTTCGCAACGATCTGGCTTGTGCTCGAGTTTCTAATCTTGAATCGGGTAGGCCCGATGTCCTTTGGCTCAAACTTTCCCTTAGGTCTTCTACTAAATTTATCTGTTGTTTGTACCGATCTCCATCTGACAATTCCTATGTCGAATTCTTTGACTTTCTTTCAACAAAGATCGACAATATCATTTCCCAGTTTCCAATGGCCGAAGTAATCGTGCTTGGCGATTTCAATGTCCATAATAAGGATTGGCTAGGCTCTTCAAAAACTGACCCTCAAGGCAGAGCAGCCGAAATCTTCGCAGTCAGTAATTCTCTTACCAACCTTATTATGACTCCTACCTACTTTCCTAGAGTGCCAAATTATAGCTCAAACCCCTTAGATCTTTTTCTTACTTCTAACCCTGAACTTTATGAAGCATCTGTTACTGCCCCTCTAGGTCGCTCAGATCATGGCTTGGTTACTGTATCTTACTCTGTACATCCTGAGGTAAATGAATCCATGCCATCACGCACCGTATGGCACTACAACTCAGCCGACTGGGATGGCCTTAGGGACTTTTTCGCCACGTACCCTTGGGACACTATCTGCTTTTCTTCCCAGGATCCTTCCGAAATCTGTAACCAACTGACCGAGTCAATTCTATTGGGCGTTGAAACCTATGTACCTCACACCAAGAAAACCATCAAACCCTCTAATCACAAACCTTGGTTCACTAAAACATGTGACAAAGCTAGAATTTTAAAAGTTCAGGCTCACAAGAAGTTTCTACAGGATCCTAGTCCAGAAAACCGACTGGCCAGCATTGAAGCAAGAAACCACTACCACCAAACAATCTCAGACGCCAAGGACTCCTTTGATAACCGTATAAAAACAAAGTACTTTCTTGCTCAAATGGCAGTAAATCCTTCTGGTCCTTTGCCAAAAACATCAGTAGAAATTTCTGTACCAGTTCTTTTCCACCATTAACTTTGGAAGATGAAATTATTTCTACATCTAAAGGAAAGGCCGAACTATTTGCTAAACAATTTGCTGCCAATTCAACCCTTCATCCACCTGTCAATCATCCAATTCCAACTGTTCCCCCAGTTCCTCACAAAATGCCCAATATTATTTTTAAGGTAAAACACATTAAGCGTATCCTTTCTTCTCTTAACACCAAGAAATCGTCTGGGCTAGATGGAATACCAGCAATCGTTTTAAAAAAATGTGCTCCTGAACTTGCACCTATTTTAACCCGGCTCTTTCGAATTTCTTATGACACGGGTATATTTCCAGACAGCTGGAGAGCTGCACGTGTCCAGCCTATTCCCAAGAAAGGATCTAAATCTCTTCCATCCAACTATAGACCTATTTCACTGCTCTCAATGCTTTGTAAAGTAATGGAGAAATCCATTAACTCGCAAATTCTCAGGTACTTGGAAAAACATAAAATTTTACATGACAGGCAATACGGATTTCGTCACAAGAGATCTACAGCAGATCTTCTTTCCTTCGTTTCACACAACTGGAACAAGTCTCTTGAGTTTCTAGGTGAGTCCCAGATCGTTGCTCTTGATATATCTAAAGCTTTCGACCAAGTCTGGCATGACGCGCTTCTTAATAAACTTCCCTCCTACGGTCTTCCAACTAAACTCTGCTCTTGGCTCTCCAGTTATCTTTCTAATCGACGTATATCAGTCATTGTTGATGGCCACTCTTCAAGCTTTCACGAAATTAATGCTGGAGTGCCTCAGGGTTCAGTACTAGCACCAACTTTGTTTCTTCTTCACATCAACGACCTTCTTTCTTCCACAACCAATCCCATTCATAGTTATGCTGACGATAGTACCCTTCACTCCACTTTTCAGGTTCCCAAACCAATCTCTCAACCCGACTTGGAAAGCAAACGCAGAGCGATGCAGATATCTCTTTCACAGGATCTCAATTTGATATTGGATTGGGGCGCCAAAAATCTCGTTCAATTTAATGCATCCAAAACACAATCGTGTTCCTTGTCGCGAAAAAAATCATCAAACACTCATCCTTTGCTTATGAGTGGCCAGGTTTTGCAGAGCGGGGACACATTTAACCTTGTGGGCATCACATTTGAGAATAACCTTAACTGGCATAAACACATTGTATCTATAGCCACCGCGGCTTCAAAAAGCTTGGATTTCTTTTCCGAGCCAAAAAGTATTTTTCCGCTTCTAATTTATACACTTTGTATGTGTCCCAAATTCGACCCTCTCTGGAATATTGTTCTCATGTCTGGGGAATGGCATCCCTCACAACTCTCAGCATTCTTGATGCCATTCAAAGAAGGGCTGTTCGTCTTATTAATGATCCTTTACTTACCCAAAGACTTCCTTCTCTTGCTCATCGTCGAGCTGTGGGAGATCTATCGCTCTTCTATAGATACTTTTACGGCTTCTGCTCCGACGAATTGTCCAGTATAGTCCCTCCTCTTGCAGTTCCCAACAGAGAAACTCGTGGTGCCGCGCGTATGCATCCCCATACAGTTCAATTGGACAGGCCCCGAACTTCCCATTTCGTTCGTTCTTTTATCCCTAGAGTTTCTAGACTGTGGAACCTGCTGCCTGCGGAGGTCTTTCCTTCCCCCAAATCTTCAAGTTTTTAAGTCCCGTGTTAACAAACTTCCTCTTACCCTGCTTAAGACACCCACGGTACGTTAGTATTTAGGCTTTTAGCCTTCGTGGATTGTCCAATGATAAAAAAAAAAAAAAAATTCCGCGATATTTCCCTAATGTTTGACTTTTGATCCCATGTTTATAAAGCAAACTACCCTTTATTTTAAAAAGGAATTACCCTCTGAAATTGTTTGCATTTGTTTAAAAACACCCTGTATAATGTCTATTTATCTTTGACACTAAACTTAGTGCTTATAGCTTAGAGCTGTGGATATAATGAAAATTTAACGTAATTCCCAGATTTGGATGGCCATATTTTTAAAACTATATATAAGAGATAGACATATCAAAATTGGTATTTTCTAGGAGCACCTTGAAATATCCATTTAATGGTGATTCAATATACAGGGTGCCAGTTTACTATAAAATTCCTAAGAACGCCATATTTCCGAAACTATTAAAAATTGGATATATTACATGTGGACTTTTTTTAAAGATCTTTGATATATTTGTCAAATCGTGATATAATAAACAGGGTGTCCCGTTTAAAAATAGTATTTTTTTGCAATAAGTCGAATAAAACGCGATGTTCAATTGTTTTACTGTTGGCAGCACGTTAATCAGCGGAAAGAATACTACAACTTGTCAACAATATTTAATCACCTAAGAATCTTTATAGGAGGGAATCTACTGGCAAATCTGTTGGAAAGAAACATGGTAGCCTACAACGGTTCCTAAAGGAATTTCTAAGGATATCCCAAAAAGCTTGCCTATGGTGGTATATAAAAGTCCCATTTCGAGGGCCATTGAATAATCCCAGTGCCCTAAAGGGATGACCTTAGACTTTCCCAGGGAGGTCGAGTGCTGTCTGGGCCACTTGAACAAAATTGAAGAGAAAAAAAAGTCGAATAAAAATTATTAAAATGTGTTTAAACTATTAAAAATAGTATTTGCGAGCCCTTTGAATTTTATAACACAGAAAAAGTCTGTTTTTTTATAATTTTACCATATTTTAATAATTTTCTCAAAGAAATGGATTTTTTATTACATACAAAATGCTGATATGTCTGGATTTAAAATTAAATTTTATTTTAAACGGTCAAATAAAGTATCGATTTTAATAAGGTATACCTTTTTTGTACAAAAACAATGAAGGAATCAAACGCGGCCAAAGCCAAATTTCAAATTTGTCACCTGTATGTATTTTACATTAAATGAAAAAAAAATCGTCTCACCCTGTATATTTTCGACCCACTGGAAGAGCCGTCTACCTATGGAAAGAAGCATTAGTTAAAGATTATTAGGTTGCAAAAATATCATTGTACTGTGGCAACAGTTCCAAAGTTATTGTTAAAATATATTTTTGGTAATTGTAATAAGTTGCGGCAACTCCGATTTTGATAAATATTGACATACATGGGTTTTTGGGGGTGCTGATCACATCAACGTTTAGTTCTCAAGATATCCATAAAAGTTGAAATTCACATTAACCCTATTTTCACTATATTCCCCTTCTTTTTGCATACAATTCTTGATTTAAAGCTAAAATGACTCACAATATTTGATTTTTTCCTTTTTAAACCTCGTTTCTCGATGTATTTTAGAACTTTTAGTAAGTTCATTGCGAAGGTTCCCTTTAAAAATGCAGCAAGCCATGCATACACTGCTTCGGCGCATCCACCATAATCTGCTGTGTTTGAAAGTGAAATCATGCAATTTAATGCAAAAAAGTGTAAAAACGTAAAGAAATTGTGTTTAAAAAGGTGAAAATCAAATATTTTGTGCAACTTTAGTTTAGAATCGAAAATTATGTAACTTTTATGATGGATATCTCGGGACCGAAACGATTCCGAAAAAAGTGCTTTTAGATTCGTGATCAGCGTACCAAAAAACCCTGTATACAGTGGTGCATTTACCAGATTTTGTACTTTATAAATTATTTAGTTGAATTTTCATTTTGTACGTAGAAATAAAAGTGAGGATCTTTTTTTTTTGGCCTCAACATAGGGGCGGCTAAAATTAATAGCTTACGGGCGGAAAATATGTAAAATGCGCCTCTGCCTGTATTTCAAATTTCGTCAAAATTGGCGTTGCCGCAAATTTTTAGACAATTACCCCAAGCAGCAAGCTGACGTCTTATTGACGTCTCTTTTTAGTAATTTTTGGTCAGCAAAGACGTCATAAGATGACGAAAAATGACGTTACATTGACCTCCCTAAGTCACAGACAAAATACATCCCGTTAATGACGTCTTTAAGATGACGAAAAATTGACGCATATTCTCTTTTTTTTTAAAGCTAAAATAACACGATATTTTATTTGATAATTGAAATGGGAAGAAACTCCTTTACTTCCTTGCACTGCATCTCTGGGGACATTATCCAACGGAGATGCAGATTTTTACACAAGCCAAAGATATTTCCTTCAAAGTTAATGGAGATCACCAACCGCAGACCGATATCGAAATATTTTGGTCTCATCGGTACGGTGTAGGCAATAAAAAGCGAAGATGTTGAATAAGCGTGGTAGTTTATTGTCCATTGCACCATCTATCGGTAGAGTTTTTTCCTATTTTAATTTTGTAAAATTATTAGTCTTATTTCTCTGTCATATGATATTTCGGTTGAATTTTGACACAAATCATATAATCTCACAAAAATTTTCCGGCGGGTATTCTAAACATAACGTCATTGAATTTTTATGGGCTAGTATGACGATAAAATGACGTCGAAAAGACGCCACTTCAACGACGTCAAAAACTCGACGTCATAATTTTGGTCTGATGACGTCCTATGACCAAAAATGACTTAAAAATGACGTCATAATTACGTGAGCTTGCTGCTTGGGACCATATTATTTCAAAATTCTAACTTTGAAGGTCAATCTTTCAAACGAAGCGCAATAAAACTTTTTTTTAATATAAAGTACTAACATTATTTTTTCTCACTTTATATCACCCCTATCATTTATGACTTCACCTTTCCGGACACCCTGTATGTCTAGCACAAGGAGCATGGACAAGGGGAGAGAAACAGTTGATTTACCCCCACCAATTAAGAAATGGCACACACCTGCGACTGGTGATTGTGTTCAGCGACCAAAAGAGCTCGTCAAAGTTTTATTTTATTCTTGCTTAACGTTGGTAAAAAGGACGTGCTTGGTTAAAAGTATGGATTTATTTAGAATTTTTTGTTTCAGTACGTACTTTTTACGTAACATTTTTGTGTCTGAATCAATACTATCAGCCAAATATCTTGCGAACTTTCACCGATTTGATGGTTAACTTAACACAGCGGGATTACTCGTCATGCGCATGGGAGGTTGATTTCCGGCTTGCTATTGGCTGTTATAAATGACAAAACTCTTGACTTTCACATGTTCAATATGGCTGATGTTTTGTGATTGTTGTGGCTGTATATTTGTTTTGTGTTTTATTCGGTTTGATTTTACGTGTGACCTGTGTTATAGATATAAATTATTGAAACAAAATTTGTGAAAATTTATGGGTTTTTTTAATAAATTATTTTTAAAATTATTTACGTTGTTTTTTTTTAAATAAAAAGTAATTAACACTTTATCTAGGATTTATTTATGTAACAAAACATTATATACATTAATATTTTATATACATTCGTAAAATATATTTAATGAATATCTTGCTGGAGGTAACAGCACAATGAACCAATAGAGGATATCTGTGTGCGTCACTCCCTATTTAAAAAATTTGCTTGAACTGTAAAAGTCAGACAAATGATCAGTTTAAAAAGTATTAATAGTGATAAAAATTATACTAAAGCGAAAAATAAAAAGGCCTAAAGCCTAAACACTTAAAAAACTTAATAACTGACCCAGTTAAGGTACAAACCAAGATATAGAGTATGTCTACTTAAGTTCGTACCATATGGCAAACTTTTTATTAATTTTACGAAAAAATTTAACCATTCAATATTAATTGTTTTCAGTGGTAGGTATATGAAATATCTTAAAAATATAAATTTATGTTAAGAGGAAAGTACACATATTTTTGTCAATATTGAAAATTTGTGGAAAAAAGATGTTTAGGGTTAGGATTTTTTTCTGCAATAACGAGCATTTTTGAGCTTTTTTTACAAAAGTATTTTATTTCAAAATAAGTATCCAGTAATGTGGAAACTTAAATTTTCATTGTTAATTAAAACCTACAATCTTATCTGCTTCCTTATACCTAAAAAACAAGTATGTAGATATCGAATAAAATGGACCAAGCACAGTGGCCTATGGAAACTGAAATCCTACTACGCTTTTCTTAGTATAAGTAGGTAATATTAACTTATAGACTATAATACCTTTCAACTAAATAGGATCAACATAAATCTAAAATTTATTTGGTTGGTAAGTTTGAGCATGCTATTTTCATATATTTCTTAAAATTATACACTTCTTTTACATTTAGTACCATTTTTTTATGCTAAATAAGTAATCTCGCAATAAAAGTTTAGTTTTTAAGAAATAATTCTATTTAGATTTTTATTTTCAGTTCTCATTTCCCTAAAATTTATACCTATACATTTCTAATCTAAGAAAAAATAGTCTTCTACCAAATAGATTTTAATACACCATTAGCACTAAATTACCAATATTTAGTCGTTAAAATATTAATAAATTTCAGTATAAACCACATTTTACACTTTTTATTAATGTTTTATGTATATTTACTCAATAAATCAATGTTTTTGAATATACCGCCGATTTTGACATTGGGAGTGCGTATGCGCATGCCCTGCCATCCCGCAGACCCTTTCTTCAAATTGTGCCACTTTTCGAAACGGCGATTGATCCTCTATCCTTGTCTATTCTCTTTGGTCTAGCATTACGAAAACACGTTCTGAAGTTAAAATATGACGGTTAAAAAGAGAAAAATAAGAATTTAACAGGTTAATCTATAAAGCCAAGAAAGGTTAAAAACAACGAAATTTTAAAATTTCTTAAAGTATCTCTCTTTCCTTGTCAAGGATGCGTTCCAGTGACTAACTTTTAGAGCAGTTCAAGAGCTTCAAGCCCTGGAGCGTGACGCACAAAAATTTTCGTCACTGGAAAGACCCTTAGGATTCTAATTACGCAACTTTGCTTCTAATTTTTCCGTTGACTGACTTTGTGTCTCAAAACCGGGGTATACCGGATCATGCAATACTGCCACATCTGTCATAAAAGCCAAAGCTTGCGCGCAAATTTGACCGTGTATATTAAAAACTGCCACTTGGCATGCAACTCGATGGCCAAGTTTGATTTTTCGTGGCGCTCGTCGTCAAACGTCAAACGTTTCAGTTTAGGGACGTCGTTTACGGGGTTATGTTGTTTGGTTTTGAGGTAACAAAATGACTCTTTGGCGCCAGGAAGATGAATTGCGTAATTTTATAGATATGTACCAAGGTTATTCATGCTTTTGGAAAGTTAAAAGTAATGAATACATTGACAAAAATGAAAAAACCTTTTCGCTGAATCACGCCTATGTTTAGTTGATCACGCCACCAGCTGCCAAAACTGACGCAGAACGGACAGGTACATCAGGGTTGCTTTCCAGTGACGAAAATTTTTGTGCGTCACGCTCCAGGGCTTGAAGCTCTTCAACTGCTCTAAAAAGTTAGTCACTGAAACGCATCCTTAGACAAGGACAGAGAAATACTTTAAGAAATTTTAAAATTTCGTTGTTTTTAACCTTTCTTGGCTTTATAATAATAATCTTTTTCAATATCTAATTGCATTTTAAATAAATAATTTTAAAAATCCATCCTTAACCATAAAAAACACGTTTGAAGCACAAAAACCAAAAGAGGGGTTGGTGCATGAGGGGCAAGGGGAAAGAAAAACGGAGTAGCTCAGGTGCATAACACTTTCCGTCACTGGGACGCCATAAAGTAGAACGAAATGCTCCTAAGCTACTAGCGGTGGGCTTAACAGTGATTTTTTGATATCGGTGATCGCTGCTACTGCTATCTAAAAGTAGCTGCTACTGTAAACTGTGATATTATCACTCTTTACGGGAAGATGCTAAATTTTTATAAATAAAGTCATAGTTAACCTTGTTAAAATTGAATGAAGAAAAAAATATATCATTTTAAAATACATTCTGTCATTTAATATACATATAATTTAATTATTAATTTGCATTAGCATTTAAGTAAATGTAGGAAAAAAACGGACTTACACGATGTATATCAAATTTCTTTATTTTTTTATAAACATTTACAGCTTTGATCATATTTTTTAGGCAACCCATTCGCGATAGATTTATTACCAAATCAAATTAATAAAAAAATAGTTTTCATGCGGTAAGCAAGCCAATTCGCATCATTTTTCACTAACGTAAACATGCATAATCACCATAAACATAAACGAAAGAGGTTAGAATCACTGAATCGCAATCGCAATCACAATCACCGTCCCGCGATCGCAGTCGCCGTTTAATGTTGTGGTTACGGGCAGCGCCACCTCTGCGAACTGCGAATATTAAAGAGTGATTCTTTCACTGCTATCGCCAGGCGCAAGTAGCAGCTACCAAAATGATTTGTTAATAACCGGTGATTGGTAGCAGCGACTGCGATCGCAGTCACACCTCTAAAGCTACTCGGGAGCGCTCTATTTGTGTCACTGGAAAGCCCCTTTGAATCGTGTGTATGAAAAGCTTCATTTTACATTTGGTTTCATGCAAGTGCGTTTCAGGTTTGCATGATCGTTTATACCCCGGTTTACGGTTTTTGATTTCTCAATGATCTCCCTTAAATTCTGAACACCCTCTACTCGCCAGCTTTTATTTGCCGCCCCTTTTAAATGTGGTACACGGAGCACCTAACCTGGCTTGCCCCCCTAGATCCGTGGCTGAGGACATAAAAAGTCCCATATCTATCTAAATTTAAATTTAGGTTAAAAGCAATGCAAAGGGTCGATCTGCTTCAAGTTAAGTTTTGTTATAGGAGCTGGCAATTGCCCAGCACAAGACAAAAGTAAACTATGAAGCAGACCAAGACAGACAGGACAAGTCATAACCACAAAAAATATAAAAAAGTAAATAGTTGTAAAGTAGTGTAATCAAGAGAAATGAAATAATTAAGAACTTTTCGTTAATTTCGCCTATTTTTAAATGTTTTTTTATATACAAATCATAGGCCAAAATGAATAAAATTTTAAACGGATTATTTAGAAGTAGCCTTTTAAAAAAATCAATAACAAATAGAAAAATTGCAGAGGATGGATATCTCAAACTTTTTTTCTTAATTATTCCGATAATTTGTCTAAAATGGATCCAGATACAGATTCCTTAAGTAAAAATGAAAAATGTGGGCGAAGAATTGCTCAGAAAAAGTTGACAGATATGTTGAGCATAAAACCAATTGAAGCTTTAGAAATAGTAACTGCTAATACTAAGTTTTTTAAAACACCATGTTCTCTAATGTCAAAAAACTATGAACTATGCACCCTTAATAAATTAGATAAAGAGATTATATTAAAGTATCCCTATATTTTAATTGATAAAGACCTTGAAACAAAAATAGAAATGCTAAAAAGCTGTCAGTAGCATTAAGTGATAGTATACCAATGGTTCAACTTAGTGTACGAAAGCTTAAGATTCTTAGTTTTAAAAATATAGAAACAACAACCAAAATATATAATTTATGTCGAATGTTTAATGTAAGTACGTTTATTAAAAATAATTGGTCTTATTAGGCAGTTTTCTAATTCATAGCCCTAGTGCTATTTTCACCTAATATACCCTATGTGGATGCATAGCAGTTGAGCACAAAAATTATAAAAAAATTATTAAACCTGGCCTTAATTTGCTAAATTTTTATCTAATCTATGTGTTTAACAACACTGTATTTGGTCATGCTGAAACTAAAACAATATTAGAAAGGTGTTAGATTTTCATAAACCTTTTACAAAAACATAAAGCCTAACTTTATTATTAAAATTTTAATTTTAGTGCTAGTATAAATATAGGCTTTGTTTGGTATAACAAATAGTTATAACTAGTTTTAACTATTTCTGTCAATAATGCATTTGGCATCATCAGTGTAATTCAGGAATAGATATTTGGCATTCAGTCCTTGTTAAAACTAGTTTTAACTGAACTACACTATTTTAAAGGTTGTGAAGTTAGATACATTTTATTAAAACGCTGATTCTTTGAAAAGGAGTCTTTGGACCACTTGTACAAACAAGCATTGAGAACAAGAAAGATTAATATCCATATTGTAATTCGCAAATCGGCTAACTCCATTTAACTTTAAAACCAAAGGTAGTTTCTTGGACTATTATAAAATATAAACCTGAAAGATGAAAGAATTTATATGGTTTCTTTATTTAAAATAACCCTAAAAACATTATTCTACCTAACAAATGTTAAAAAAACCTTATTATAAATTATTTTAATTATTATTTTTAAAATATTTTTGTCTCTGCTGAAAAACTTTGTGAATATGGAGTTAGCCGATTTGCAAATTTCAGTATCGATATGTAGAAATTAAATTTATTTGTTATGAATATACTCATAAAAACCTTTTTATTTTTGACATTGGTGACAACTCAGTTATACACATTTGGCATAAGAACTAGTTTTAACTTTTTTACCTTATTTCGACTTTTTAGTCCTGCGCTACAATACACTATACTACACTTTAACCATTGCCAAACAAAGCCATTAATCGCAAGATTAAAGAAATTAAATTTAAACTATAACATTTATAAAACAAATTTGATTTTAACCTTCATTTGCAACTTTGCAATTCAAAACTTCATACTAAATATTTTTGTCTGCCGGTCTATAGTAAATTGCATTCCTTATATTTGGCGTTTTTCTGAGGTAGCTGGCAAAAATTACAATAATCTTTGACAACATTAAAACATAATACTCTAATAAAAACAGGAGATGAAATTAGATTATGATGTCCCAGTTTTTTTGTTGACACTATGGTACATTACTGGCTGATGACATAAATTTGCTTTATTTAATTTTGGAGAATTGTTAAGTGGCGTGACCACCTTAACTTTATCTTTTGATTGTGGCATAAAATCCAAAAACCAAGTTTCATTGCATAGGGTAGTTGCACCAGTAAATGACCGTAATATCATGATGGTAGATAGGATTATTTAACATTAGAGTGCTTACAATAATTTCAAAAATTGATCTATCTGTCTATATAATAAGTTTAACATGAAAACACTATTTTCATTATTTGTTTATTTACAGCAAAACACAAACCCCAGTTAATCACTGCTGGGTTCCAGTTAATGACCAAAATATAACCAGTAAATGACCGCGACAATTTTATTAAAAAAAAATAAGAAAGTAATACCCTCCTAAATGTATAAATATTATTTCATTTCAGGAACTTCATAAAGGTTGCCTTTACTACATGCTTTCCTTTGGGGGTTCATTTTCTGGATAATATTGGTGTAAACTGTATCAAAAATTATCTACTTTTCCTGGCCATGTTTACTGTTATAGACCACTTTTATGCATTACCCTTACTTTACTTAGGGCATATTTTATTAATTATAACCCCTGGAAAGTATTCCATTTTATCTAGAACTATTACAAATACTGATACTAAACGCCTTGATTTCAATCTGCTTCTAATAAGGAAACTATCCCAGGTATCCCTAACTGATTCTGAAGGAACTGCAATATGTATTTCAAAAATAAGAGACACCTATTATTTTTACTAGCTATTAAACACTTTTGAAATTTACACCTGAAATCAACACTCAACATTTTTTTAAAGAGACGGAATTGAGATATATTTACGAAATCAAAACCATAATTTTCTTTATTAAAAATTCTATCAGCCCCTATCAATTTGTTCTTAAGATATTTGACAAAAAATTAATGGTGGATTTTAGGGTTGCATTTCACTCCTTAAAAGTATTTAATAGCCAATAAAAAATATATGTGTCTCATATGTTTTGATGAACTACAACATATTGCAGTTTCATCAAAATCGGCAAGGGACACCTGAGATAGTTTTTTGTAAGTCTATTTTCATGATTTTCGTCAGAGGTGCCAGATAATGTGGATTGTGATTTGTTGGTTTTATTTTAGTGTTAGTCTGTGCCTGAAGTCTTATTATTACTGTTTACCCTTGTCTTATTCAGTATCATTTATGATTATGGTACAAGTATCGGAAGGTGAATCATAAGAGACATTTTCTTGTTTTTAATATTTTTTCTTATTTAAAACTTTTTGCCTCTTAAATTTTCTTTTAATATTTCTTTGTTATCTTGCATCTTCTAATGTTTTTCTGTCATTTTTTTCAATTACTGCCAGTGGTGCTTTCTCAGGTTTTTGGTGACTATAATGATAATAGGAAAATGTAACTGTTTTTCCATGTTTCATCCAATAAACTTTGCCACTCACATCATTTTTGTCATTTTACCTTTTTTCGCAAACAATGTTTTGTAACTCTTTTATAATATGCAGTTTTAGGTATAGGTATAGGCAATAGTATATTCAGTTAAAGGAGAAATCAATTATTGTAAAAGGCTCTAGGACTGTTTATAAGTAAGATATGGTTCTTCAAGTCTTTTTACTAATATTTACGTTTATCTTTTTAATTTCTCATTATAACTTTTTATTTGTGCTTCTTTGTATATATGATGCAAAATAAAAAAGCCTATTTCTTTACCTTTAAAATGGTGTGTCGTAAAAATGCCATTGCCTATACCTAAAACTGCGTAGAAAGGAGTTACAGAACATTGTTTGCGAAAAAATAGGTAAAATTGCCGAAAAATTGTGTGAGTGTCAAACTTTAAAAAATCGTTTCTCGAATACTATAAACACTAAAGACTTCTACTTAGCGTTATTTTGTAGAGGAAGGATGGAAGTTCATTTTCTATGAACCAATGCCTACACCTAAAACCCCATGGAAAAAAATTTTAGGGCAAAATTTAAAAAAAAGATAAAAAATTAAAAATGCGTTTTTCGTGTTTTCTTGCTTTGTTTTTGTTAAACATATTTTTGTCAATTTTTTTAAATTTAAAAAGGCGTTATTCGATAAAGAATTTAATTTTCTACACTTTTCTGTTAACTATTACCTGGAAAAACTGCGTAGTTTTCGACCTAAAGTACATAATCAATAGTCTCTACAGTGTGGCCACTTTATTATTTGTAATAGTTAGAAAAAATATTTTAATACCTAACATTGGCCTTCAGAAGAAATACAACCTTATAAATTTAAATATAAGTTAAAAACGGTCATTGGTGCCTGGTCATTTACTGGTGCATTTACCCTATAAAGACTTAAAAAAACATTATCTGTATATTAAGATACCCTGAAAAGCTCAGTAGGGGAAAGTGGGGTGGATTCATACAAGGGGCACCTACATACATTGAGTTTATCTGAAGTTAGACACGAAGTAAAATAGTAACGTAAGTGGGTGTGCACAGTTTTTATGTATGTTTACAGACTAGTGAAGTTTCAGAATTTTCGGTGCGGTAAGATCGAGTGCACAACACGGAACGTGTTTTTGCCTCACGTAAGTAATTTCATAACGTAACTTTGGACATATTTTATGGCCAGTTACTATTTTTGGATTAATTATTGCTATTTAATCCTAATTATAATAATACAAAGGCACTAATTTAATGTGTAAATTAATATAGATGAAGACGGTTTTTCTATTTCATATTTTTTCATTAATTAGCATGTGATGGGGCAAATTCATACACAAGTATATGGGGCACATTCATACTGTATAAATGTACTTCTGGCCCTTTATGAATATTTTTTTAACTACTATTTTTTGTTACACAGACGATTATAGTTATAAATATTATATAAAGTAGTTTAACTGAAGTTATGGTTTCATTTTTACGGAAAAACAGGGTACTTTATGAACTTTGTGTTTTTGGATGTCAAGGATCAGTTAATTTATCAGACATAGTGATGATATTAGCACAGATCTTAGGTCATAATCTGTTAATAACATAGGCATATTAATTTTAGGTTTTGTAAGTTAAGGTATCTTTGTGTTAACCAGAGTTTTTTTATTTGATATAATTAATAATGTATAAGCAATATTTTTTTACATTTTGAGATTGTTAGTTTTAATAAATATAACTGACTAAAATAAAGAATGTTAATAAGTGTCTTTGGTAGATAACCATACATGTAACGTAAAGACCTTTTAATGACACTCTGTTCACTAATCGGTACATATGTTCATATCACGAAACCATTGCGATGTTAAAATAGTCATTAACAGATATGGATAAAAACTGTTTTTTAATTTTGAATTTTACTCTTTGTTTTGTATGTTAAAAAAATGTATTTGTGTTTTTTTTATAAAGTATGGTATAAAACCATAACAAACAATAATTATAACGAATTAATAGTGATGTGAAATGTGCCCCTTCGGTTGTATGAATGTACCCCACTAATGGGGTACATTCATACATTTTGCTTTTTTGTAAAAGTCTTATGGAAACTCGCGCATGTAGATTTTCAATAATATTAAGGTTCTACTACAATATAAAATAGTTAAGCTACTAGTGTGTCATAAATTAAAAGAGATATACCTAAAACACGGCATTCCACAAAGCAAAATATAAAAACTGTATGAAGCTTCCCCAATTTCCCCTATACTTTGTTTCATAATCAGTTATCAGGTATTCATCTTGCGCCAAAGTTTCAACAAAAAATATCTTTTTTTTCTTAAAAACAAAAGAGGTATTGTTTTTAATAAATGACTTAATAAGTAACAGCAGATAGATTTTTATAAAATAAATTACGCCGTTTTGGTAAGTTATGATTTCCATTTTTTTATTTTAAATTGGTAAGTTAATTGAAAAAATACAGGATTTAAAAACGTTTCTAAATAAACCAGCTTATCCAAATTTGAAGTTTTCGAGGTCGTTGCATAAGTCTCTCTTTTAATTTGTTTCTTAAGAATGATAGGGGTAGTCTATTTTTACCACTTCAATTTTACAAAAATAAGTGTATTTTTATACTAGCAATATTTCTGTGGAAATTCAATATAACAACTGTCAAAATTTTGTATTTTAAAGTTTTTTTGTTGGTAATTTTTGATTTATTTAGTTTTTTAAGCTTGTATTGTAGCTCTTTTAGCTAGTAGCGTAGTTTCATTAAGATCTGTGATCCGTAGTAAGTAGTAAGAGAGGTAAAACTATAAATATAAAATAAAAGTTCTTTAAATTAATGCTCGGTAAACCCATAGGGGTAATTATTATCAATCAAAAACATCAATAATACATATATTTCAAAATTTTTTGAAATCACAATTTTCATTACATATTTGAATTCTCTAATTCAGTTACTAAAGATAAGATTTACTAACGAAGCAAATGATGCATTTTTCATTTTTGAGTTCTGCATCCAAGTCAGATGACAGAGAATAACATCAAAAAGATTACCAAAATAATATGGGAAAACCTTTTTGCCAAATATGAATTGGGCAATATAAAAAATGAATGTGAAACATGGTTCCACTATAGGCAACAACGGCCCATTGATAAAAACGAAGATTGGAAATAAAAGATGTGCTAAATAAATGTACGTTTATTCGTACCCTAAAACAACTTTCAAAAATGTTATTAACCATTTATTCAGTACACAGTTAACGGCCAGACTAAAGAGCCGGCGTGTGACAAGAGAGCGAACGATTTTTCGGAATACGAAGGCTGCATGTTAAATTCGTCCCCCGCTGGGTTTTGAAAAAAATCGCTCTTTTGTTGCTCGCGCGCTCTTTAGTCTGGCCGTTCCCCTGTGTTTTTTGTTAGGGGGGCTTAAGTTCCTGTTTATAGAGTATATTTGCGGAAAAACACTAATATACTTTAAATGTTCAATAATTTTGGGGGAGCTATTCGCCGTCTCGGGGGCCTAAGCACCCTCTAACCCCTCCCCGTAATTGCGCCCATAAAAATAAGCGATTTTAACGGCAGGAAATTTTAAATAAATAAAAAATCTCCACTCACCAAGTGCCCTGCCCTTCCTCCGGGATTCCCTCCAGGCGGCGCCCATGTAAGTGACCACAATTTTATTGAGACAAAGTGGAACACATGAATGATTTTTATTTCGTCTCCGAAAAAATTTTAAAGAGCAAGAAAAAGTTTCTCATCTCCACTAAAACGTTATACAAGATGATTTTTAAGTTGATAAATCTCTCTTAACGCTGTATAGAATACAAGAAAATAAGAACATTTTTCAAACTAATATTATGTTCGAAAATGCTTCGTTTCTGAAATACAGGTTGAAATTCTAAGAAAAAAAATGCCTTTTTATCATAGCTTTCCTACCACTTCAGATATTTTCACAAAATTTGGTACACTTCTTTTACCCATTATATTACATTTTTGCTGTAAAAGTTTTTAAAAAATTTTACCAATGGCGTTCAAACAAGATTTTTCTTCATATCAATATTATTTTTAAAATCTCTTTCGTACCACAAACGGTTTTTGTTTAAAAAATAAATATTGATGCATGGCAAAATCGACAAAAATCTGATATGGTGTTTTGTATGTAAAATTCGTTTTTGTTTAATTTGTATTAAAAAAGATCAAAAACTTACATTACTACAATTTAAACCTGATAAAAAAAATCAGTAGTTATAATTTTTAATTCAATTTTACATACAAAACACTATATCAGATATTAGCGATTTTGCCACGTATTAAAATGACTTTTATTTTTTTAAACGAAAACCGTTTTCGTACGAATTAATAACATGAGACCAAATTAACTCCAACGTAAATTATTATTTCAAAAATAATATTGATTCGCGGAAAAAGCAGTGGCGTACTATTTTTTCTTGAAAAAGTTTAATACAAGTCTTGTCCGAACGCCACTGGAAAAAATTAAAAAAAAACTTTAAAAGGAGTGTACCAAATTTTGTGGACATACCTGGAGTGGTAGGAAACTTATGATAAAAAGGCATTTTTTTAACATCCTGTTTTTGGGAAATGAAGCATTTTCGAACATAATTTTATTGGAAAAATGTTTTTTTCTCTATTCTATACAGTTTTACAACCTAAAAATCACCCTGCATGTACACATATATCTTTCCACCAAAAATCGGGAATGTCCCGCAAAAATCGGTGGTTACTGTACATCAAGGCTGTCTTATGCTTTGTTTGGGTAGAGACATTCAGCCCATGCTGCTAAAGTTTTTGCATTGGAGACATGTGTTCACATAATTGCTAATATTGGCTACCGGGAAGAGAGTATACCATTACCCCGGGACCAGGACCGAAGCGGTCCCATTCTTTCCAGGCGTGTACCCACCAAGAAGACCATCCAATCAATGAATACGCCTAACCAATATAGAGCATATCTCCAATTAAAACATTATTGTTTTACTTTAAATACTTTTTAATAATTGTGAATGACTGTCAGTGTTATTGTGATGTAACTGTAATTTTTTATGTTTTATTTTCTTATTTTATTTGAGTATAATGTTTAGTAAAATCTAAGAATATTTTTAAAAGTTTCTTGTCTAATTAATGGTAATTAACGTGTTAAAACACTTATGTAGTGTAATTATTGCCAATAAACAAATGAATAAATAAATAAACTAATGGTTGACTTTTGACCCAATGTTTATAAAGCAAAATACCATTTATTTTGAACAAGGAATTACCTCCTACAATATTTTGCATTTGTTTAGAACAATAATTAATTGTTAATATATTTTGATAACTATAAAATTATTGAATAGACATCAATATGGTAAAAAATAAAAATTCTCATTTGAAAAAATTGACTTAATGTGTTTGTCAATATACCTATTTTGTAACAATTGTTTTTGACCAACCTGTATTTAATAATAATTGTAAACATACCATACACTCCACTAAAGAAATTTTTCATCCACAAGAAAACTACCTACGTATTATTTTTAACTATAAAAAACTGCTTGTTATGTAAAGGCCTGCAAACATCATTTTTGACATAAAATTCACAATGAGTTAGAAACATTTAGAGGTAGGCCAAGAGCATTATGCACAAAATATGCTTAGAATTTTACGGAGAATATAAAAAATAACATAGGGGTGTTTCTTTTAAAACAAATAGAAGTTGACATTAGGTTCCGATATAACCGGAAGTGCCGAAACTGGAAATTTTTAGTGGTTTGCCTTCACCTTAAGAAGTTGCAAGTTTTTAAAAAATATTCAAAGCCTTATTTTTAAAAAACCGGTCGCTGCAGTTTGTCTTGTGACACCCTGTAAAACTCTTTCTATGAAGTGGGATCACTTCATTCCGTAGGGTCCTGATTTGTTTATATTTAAGCTCTTTACCATTTAAGATGAGGCAACTACAGTTGCTATTTATAGGTCCTAAATTTACTAATAAATTAGATGATACCTGTTGTTTATATTCTTAGTAAAAATCTTAATTGTAGATCACACCAAGAAAATCATGTGAAATAATGGCTACTAAACCTTTTTACTAGGAAAGAGTTTTAAGCAATTGAATGGTCATTTAAAGCTCTTTATGGGTAAGAATATATTTTTTGAACATTCGTTTTTACTTATTTAAGTTTTGTTTTAGAAAATGGTTTTACCAAAGAAGACATGTTAAATGATATGTGGATTTTTAAATATAGCGAATCACTAATAACAAAGCGTTTAGAATGTATTAAGAAGCATAAGGTGTCAACTCTAAAAACCTGGATGATCCGTTGCCCAGAAGAAACGTTATTCAAGTAAAGAATGAACAAACATTTAAAAATTTACCCACTTTATGTTAATATATAAACAGGATGTTTCTAAACAAATGCAAAAAAACTTTATTGAACATATGTCCTAAACGTCTTAGTTTTTGAGATACAGGGTGTTAAAATTTTCAAAAATCAAAAAAATTCAAAAACACCATGAAAACACGTATTTTAGTAAAAACTGTTATACTGGATATAAACCATATTTAAATAAGTATTTATTATTTTTGTTACATAATTGCTAATTAAAAATTATAAAACTTAATTTTTGAAAGAAATGCTTCTTTTATGGCCCAAAAATATACAATTAAGTGAATTTTATTATTTTTTCCCTTAAACTAAAGAAGATACGGAAAAAAATTAGGAGACATCAAAGCAGTAAGACCCACAAAAGAGCACAAAAATTTTACACACATGTACACAGACAGTGGCGTACCGTTTTTTTGTTGGAAATATTTCTTCAGTTGCCTCTCGAGACGGCACTGGACTTACTAAATGTTATGAAGTTGGTGATAAATTACCCCCTTAATATCATTAATAATATTGTCAAATTAAAACAAAATTGGGTAAAGAATAGCTAGCATATTTAAATAATTAGATTTTTTTTTAAATTTTAACACCCTGTAGTTCAAAAACAAAGACGGTTAGATTAAAACAAAATATTATTTGGCTTTTCTCCAGAATAAAACTAAAAAGTTTATTCAACGTTTTAAGAAAATTAAAACTTTTATTTACGATATGATACGAAGGTTTCAAGTAAGTAACTTAATATTAAATATTTTATTATTTTATTTCTTTTAAAGTAATCATAACTTTTATTATATTGTGTAAGAACATAGTATATAAAAGTTTAAATTTTTTAAAATGCTGAATAAACTTTTTAATATTATTCTGGAGGAGAGCCAAATAATATTTTGTTTAAATTTAATCTCCCAGAAAACAAATAAAGCATGAAATAAGACGTTTAGGACATATGTTCATATGAAGTTTTTTTATTATTTTTTGATGAAAAATCACCTCCTAAAATTTCTGATAGACCCCAGGATTTGAAGCGTGTGTCCCTGTTCATGTGTTTATATCAGTAAAGATAAATATGCGAGTAAAATAAGTAGTTCCGTGGCCAAAACTCTTGGTATGTAAGGCCAACCAACCTAAATATATTTAAAAAATTCTTGCATTTGTTTAAAAACACCCTGTATATTTTTAGGCACATTAAAAGAGAGTCAGACAACCGAGATATTTTGGGAGAACATTCAGTTGCTGAATACCTTTCTGGAAGACTAAACTGTAGTGAGAGTATAGCAAAATATTTAATAAGAAAACAACCTGCATTACAAACAAAGAGCCTGATAAAATTAAATGAAATGATAGATTTTTATATAAGCAGGGATTTACTCCAAGCCAGATATGCAAAGTTCCAAAAGTTCTTTTACACAGCACAAAGACTACCGAAAATAGAATAAAACAATTAACTACATTGGGGAAGAAGCCTGACAGTTTGTATGTTCTTACAAAGAGTCAGAAACAGTATCTGCAACATATTGAAACGTTATTAAAAGGAAAAACCAAATCAAAAACTGTGCCTTAAATATGTAAATAAATTATTTTTATTATGACTGTATATTTTTTTCTTGTACAGTAAGTGATTGTGTGTTTAAATATACAAAAAGTACTACTGCCGATAGTCTAGATTGCAATTCTTGTTGATTTAAGTCGTGAGCCCATTCTACTCTTCCCCATCTTCCAGACTGATATTCTTCTTCTAATCTAGATAAAAGGACTGCTTTTTCTGGAGTTAAAAATCTTTCTGTTGCAGCTAAAGTAAGTATCACAGACTTTAAAGTATCGACACCATATATAAACCCTAAAACCCAGAACAGTTTAAATATAGCTTATATCACGGTTTTAACAATTTAAATTACGTAATTTTAGTCATGCTTCTAGTCGGTAATTTAAATAGCATGTTGTTTTTTTAATTATTTTTTGTGATAAGAAAATTAAAAATATGGGAAAAACCATTACTTATTAATAAGCAAATATAAAACTTTTATCAAAACATGTTTTATTTATTTTTAGTATCTACAGTGTGCCACACAGAATAGATCTTACAAGAGAAAACATGACCAAAATTTTTTGAATATTTAATCGACATATTGGGATAACTGGTCGGATGTTGTAAAACTGAGAAATACAAAATTTTACTCTTATTGCGATTATACCCAGCGAGTAATAAGTAAAAATATCAAAGAGTAAAGTAATCTATTTTTTAAAATATGTAGGTATAACAACTTTACTTTTGGGCATTTCTCACATTTTTATCTATAACTTGCCCTGTATAATACCAATTGGAGTAAAATTTTGTATTTCTTAGTTTTAGACCATACGATCAGTTTTCCCTAAATGTCGTTTAAAAAACCAAACATTTTTGGTCCATTTGTTCTCTTGAACACCTATCCAGTATACATAAATCAGTGCCGGATCAAGGAATTTTTTTAATTGAAGTGAACTTAAAATTTTGCGCCTATTTGGATTTCAATACATAAAATATTGAAGAGCAAAAAAAAGGGCCTCACCTCCGCAATCGCCCCCTTTACGCCTTATTTAAGTACTCTGATGAAAGAAAAACTAGTCAAAATTAGGTGAAGGGCAAAAAAAAGTTCTCACCTTTAAAAATTGTTGCGCTCTTCCATAAACATAAGGTATCTGTAATTGGCAAAAGCTGTAAATACTGAGAATAAATAAATAAATAAACCATACTATTCATTTTTATTTTTACCAGTACACAATGTACAAAATACCTACTTGTACTTTCTTGACACCCTATTTTTGCCTCCCACCATCCTAGCGCTGAAGCGGTCGCTTCACGGCTTTAAAGCCGATTCCCACTTATAGGTGTTCACCCGTGACGCATGAGTCGTCACCCATCAGCTAATCGTCGGGGTTTTTCAAGGACACGGGTAAAATCATATCCATGCACATTTGTATCAGAATTACAACTTTTGGTAGTACCAACCGTATATTTATGTAGGGAATTTTGTCAAAAACTCGTCACCCATAGGGGAAAATTAGAACAAGTTCTAATTTGGCGGGTAAAAACGCAGGAGTTTTAACCCCTTACCCATGACTCGCAGGTGTGAATCGCCAAGAATCAAATACTTTTTACCCGGGGTGAAAACCCCTAGGTTGAAATCGGCTATTACGCTTTCACGCTTGATCCGGCACTGACATAAATAGTGGTTATTCTGCCATTTCTAGAATTATTTTTAATGTTCGAGTGAATAAACCCAAATGTAGAAAAGAAAAACCTTTTCTACCAACCGTGATGATGCAACAACATACTTTTTCAGTCACGGGCGTAGATATTATTTTCAAATGACTATACAGGGTGATTCACGGTCGATGGTAGGTTAGACGTTTAAGGAAAACGGAACGCAGAATTTTTCTGAAAATTTGGCATCTTACATTTTCTTACTTGTTCTATTGATCTAAAATATTTTCATCATTGCGACGTTGCCGCTTCTATCAAAAAGTCCTAGAAACTTAATTTTTTAATTGGAACACCCCCTATATTAACATGTTTTTATATTTGCCCTTTTATTATAAAACTTTTTGTTAATATTGCCCTATACCTATCTCTATCGGTTTTTGAGATAAAAAATAATTTGTGTTAAATATGGTGCAAAACATGGCCCTAATTAAACTTAAGTAAATTATTGCTCTCAATTCATGAAAAGTTGATGTTTTGGTGGTAGTTTGGACAGACACGATGTATTTAATTTACACCGGCAAATCGACTCCATATCATACAGGGCGTGCTAAAATTACTATTATTTCCGTTATTCTTAAAAGGAGTCAAAAGATCATTTTTTCAAATGAAACCCCTGTATATTACTCAATAAAATTAAAGTTGAAGAAGAACGCTTTAAGATGACATATCATGTCCCTATACCTAAATCATCAAGATTTTTTAATAAATCCGCTTTTTTGTAAAAAAATATTTTTAAAGAATTTAATGTTAAGTAACTATGGAAATATCAAGCTTATGACAGTTTGGTGACTTTGAATTTTATAAAATTATTTATTTTACACGGACAGTGTGATCAAATCATTGCCAGAAGTTGCAAAAAATTTAACCAAATGTATCCTGAATTAAGACCAAAGAACGAGAGGAAGTTTGTACGACTACAAAATAATTAAATTAACATGTGAAAGTACAGAAAATAACATAATTAGGACGAATTAAAATAACAAAATTGTAAACAAAATAACAAATTTTTAAAATAAATGCTGAAAATGTCCATTACATTCTAAACATTTTAAAATGTGCTTTTGTACACGACTCGTGGTGGCTTTTTCAATTTGATGGGGATCCAAATCTTCAATACACCGCACTATTCGCTGTCGCAGTTCTTTCTTTAGTAGGCACTGAAGTAATGTACACCCTTTCTTTTAAAACACCCAAAAAAAAGTCAAGCTGCGTGAAATCTGGTGATCTCGGTGGCCAATCCCATGGCCCCAAGCGCCTAAACCAACGATCGTCAAACTTTTCGTAAAGTTCCCTGGAAACTTCCTGGGTACAATGAGCTGGCGATCCGTCCAGTTGAACCCACGAATTCCTATATTCCTCTAAAGACAAATTATCGACAAAAACGGTAACAGTCTTCCTTAGTATTTTGAGATCATAAGTGTGTCATCATAAATAAAAAAGCTAATTTTATTCTTCTTAAAAATACAGAAAACATTTAGTTTTTTTCTTAAAACCCCATTTTTTTATCACGTTTCATTTTGGAAGATTATTTTAAAGACTGTCAATAACTGTTTATAAGTTACTTATAAAAGTCACCAAAGTGTCATAAGCTTGATATTTCCATGGTTACTTAAAATTAAATTCTTTAAAAATAATTTTTCACAAAAAAGCGGCTTATTAAGAAAACTTGATGAGTTAGGTATAGGGACATGAATGTCATCTTAAAGCGGCGTTCTTCTTCATCTTTAATTTTTTTGAGTAATATACAGGGGGTTTCATTTGAAAAAATGATCTTTTGACCCCTTTTAAGAATAACGGAAATAATAGTAATTTTAGCACGCCCTGTATGATATGGAGTCGATTTCTCGGTGTAAATTAAATACATCGTGTCTGTCCAAACTACCACCAAAACATCAACTTTTCATGAATCTCGAAAACCGATAGAGACAGGTATAGGGCAATAGTAACAAAAAAGTTTTATAATAAAAGGGCGAATATAAAAACTTGTTAATATAAGGGGTGTTCCATTTAAAAAATTAAGTTTCTAGGACATTTTGATAAAAGCGGCAACGTCGCAATGCTGAAAATATTTTAGATCGATAGAACAGGTAAGAAAATGTAAGATGCTAAATTTTCAGAAAAATTCTATGTTCCGTTTTCCATAAACGTCTAACCTACCATCGACCGTGAATCACCCTGTATATAAAAAGCTGAGACATGGGACCCACACCAAATATATACCAGGTGCTAGTGGTAAGAGGAACACTTTGGTAAAGAAAATTTAATTTTGAATTTGCAAAAAGGTGACTTTTTGTTGGATCCTCCTTATAAAATCCAAGTTTTAAAAGCGGATCCTCTTTTTGTATTTTTTTCGTGATTTTAATCCAATTTTATACCTAAGTCGCAAATTTAGAAAAAAACAATTGATTTTTTTTTAATTAGAGGCATTTGAAAATTTTTCATAAGAAAATTGTAGAGCAAAAAAATTAACAGACTATATAATTTGTTAATGAAATTTGGTTAAATTTACGAAAAAAAAAAGATTTGCTTTAACAAAAAAATCAACATTTTTTCGCAAATTCCAAAATTTCATTTTCTTTACCAAAGTGTTTCTGTATAGGCAACTAGCATCTGGTATATATTCGGTGTGGATCCTATGTCCCATTTTAACTAAAGACAACTTAGCTTACAATTTTCTGTATTAATGCTCGTAGAATTAATACTACTCACCATTTAAGGCAGCAAAGTTATGAGACATTAAATGTTTTGTTAATGTAGTTTTATCTTCTTCACTAACTGGCGACACATCCATTTGAATAGATTTCTTTAATTTGACATTGAATCTTTTATTAAACCATTCAATAATAGGGTCCCATTCATTTATTTGAAATTTAATGAGATCTTCATCTTCCTACAATTTTTCGTAAAAAGAAAAAATAAGTTTTGTTTCAAAATTTTATGTTTAAATTTGCTAATATATTACATTTAAATACTATATAAAATAAACATTGAAAACTTAAGGATTTAAACTTTGCATTTAAGTATTTAATGGATGGATTCATCTTATACCAAAATACCGGATGATTTTAGGCCAAACAAATATCAAAATTGAGCAGCAGACTTGAAAAATAAAGTTTGTGTTCATCATTATAAATTTTCAGGACATGCTTAAACTGGCTTGACTTAAATAGAATGTGAACACAACATAAAATCTGGACATAAATTTTACACATTTCTCATACCATTCATGGATTTTTCTCTAAAAAGATAATTTTTAGCTTTAAGAGTAACTTCTAATTCATTAATATTATTGATATAGTTTATCTCGATCTTATAAACCGTTTTAATTAAATCTAGTTTATTTGTAGTGGATAACATTTAAAAAATTTAAAAACTTTAGACATCTAAAGTAATACTAAATAGACTCACAATGTTGTGTTGATATAGCCACATCCCCCTATTTTCAATTTTCTTAGAATGTAATGCGTTAGGAGGAGGCAGCTTATTATGAGGAGGTGTTGATTGTGAAATAGGAACACTGTTTCTTAACATAGTCATAAAGAGGTGTATTTTGAGGAGGAAGTGTATTATGAGAGAAAGTTCATTATGAGGAGTCTTATATTCACTCCTCATTCATTACAAGGAGGTTCCACTAATATCTTCTTAATGTAATAAATCCCCAACATTTTATTTCTTTTTGTCAATTTAAGAACGTAAAATTGGGTTGGTAATACTTATAAAATAATAATTCATGGTGTTATACATCGCCATTCATTCGCGTTTAAAATGTTACCTAAAGTCTTAATATGCTATAAATTCGCCATAAAACAGGTAAACCCAATCAATAGTAGTGCTCTTTAGGGCCGGCCGCACAAATCTTACTTTCTAAAGGCATGGTTCCAAGCATTGCGGTAGGCTGCAAACTGCCGACGGAAGCGCCATACACATTTCCAGCAACTACTCGTTATTCCCCATGGCGAAAGCGAAATAAGTGTAACGTTCTGGCGCTTGCATCAGCGGTTAGTAGCCTGCCGCGATGCTCGGAATCATACCCTACTTCTACTATTGGACACAATTCGCGGATCCCAATATCTGAAGGTCGACTAATAATAATTGGTTTTTATGACCACGATGCTGCCGTCCAACGGAAAAACACCGTATGTGTATATTATAAGCCTATTCACATACGGTGTTTTTCCGTTAGACGGCAGGATGGATACATTCGATCCGATATCGGACGACACTTTTATTGTAATACGTTTTCATATAAAATCAAGTAGTTAATCGAAAAAATTAAAATTCCAAAATTAGATAATCATTCAGAAAATAATTGGACCTGTTATTAAAATCCAAGTTTTTTCTAATTTTGTGGAAAGTCCAAGTAATAACTAGGCGCAGGATTTGGATATTTCGAACCAAATTTTGTGCTAATAATGATAATTCAATGACAAACCAATAATAACCATTAATAAAATTGTAATATCTTTCAAGCCAAGTTCAAGCAAAGGAACTCGCTACAGCGCCGCGTGTAATATTACACGAACCACTTGGTGCCACTTTTAACCCCTCCATAACTCAAAACCAATTTAATGTAAACACATGAAACTGGGTGTATTTATTTATATCCACAGGGACAACTAGAAGCCCAAATTTTATGAAGCTATCTTAAACGGTTATAAAGATATGAAGGTCCAAAATTGTCAATTTTCCACTGACTGACTGAAGTATAGCAAAAACCTAACCCACTTTCAGATGACCTAGAAAGATTTAAAAAATAGGGAGGGTTAGGGGGTCCTCATACAAAAAAATGTTTTTTAATTGTAGCGTTTAAACCGTTGGACAACGCTCACTGTTATTTCTAATGTTTTAGAAAATGTAGACAATAGAAAACTATGCAACGGAAACGCAGGAACAAATATTAAATCTAAAGACCTTCCTTTACAAAAAGTAATAATATCCCACCAAAATCATAAATGTGAAAAAAGGTGAGCCAAGTTCAATACTAAAATTATGCTTGGCTTGGAGATCTTAAAGTAAATTAGATTTGACTTGGCTCGTTTTTATCAAAATTTAAATATATATATATGTATATATCTATATATATATATATATATATATATATATATATATATATATATATATATATATATATATATATATATATATATATATATATATATATATATATATATATATACATCTTACGGTTATATTGCATCCTTTCATATTCAAACAATTCTGCATCCCCCAGAAGCACCTGACTTAGACGAAAAATAAATGTGAATATTAACTTATTTATTTTTTTTACGTCTACCCATATACTTTTTATTTTGATCTTGTTAAAAAAAAATATTCATTTTTTTTATTTTTGGTCACATTTTGCCTCTTTATAAAAACCTACTTTTCTGGAACCAGTCAATATACACACTTGTCAAATTTAAGTCTTTTGTACGTCCCCCTTTGAATATATTTTTATGATTCAATCTTTTCTGCTTCCTGCATCATTGCCAAATTTACCATATTTTATTTGCTGCAAGGATTTTAAAATGCATATTATTTTGACTCTTCTTGCAGTATACTAATATTATAAGATATTTAATATTATTTATCAATAAATTACAATACCATATGAATTTAATCTACAGGCAAACTATTTTCTATCGAGTACAATTTCTTATTAAGAATGAGGGTTTTTGCCTTGTCAATTAAGATGACACACTGTATATTTAATAAAACACTTTTTTATTTTTGGAACAAATTTTATTACAAATTTAAAAGTTATTATTAATAAATTACAAAAATTATTTAAACTATTTCTAATACATACAGTATTTGTCTAAAGTCAGTCCTTTCTAACTTTTGGGTTGTTTGGTATTTTTTAGGAAAATTAAAGGACCTTAGTAAAAACAACATCAAACAAATTTTGAGCAAAAATTACAAATGTAAATGTTAATCTGAGAGTTAAGTACCATTTTGAAAAAAAAACGACAAAGGGGCGTCTTGTGGCACATCTCTTTAAAACTACAGATGATATTAACCCTAAAATATAACTTTAATAACTATACCTACTAAAAATAACGGTACTTTAATACCTGATTTGAATGGCCATATTTTCGAAACTAATAAAGTTAGATATACTTAATGTTGTATTTTCATAAATAGGTTTTTCTTTTTAATGGTAACATAATATACAAGATGCGAAATTAAAAAAGTACATACTTTTTGTACCCTGTATATTATCACCAATATCAATATTAAAAAGATATTTAAAACAGCTTAAAGGAAATACCACAAAAGCACATCTAACTTTATTAATTTCAGAAATATGGTCATCAAAACAGGTATTCAGGTAATTATTAAAGTACCACCCATTTATTGTAGGTAAAGTTATTGTTTTTGTGTTCTAGGGTTATAAAGTACTCGTCAAAAGGTTTAAAATTGGTTTAAAATGATGTGCCATAAGAGCCCCCATTAATTTTTTTTCCAAAAAGGGACCCAACTCTTATTTAAACATTTATATTGGTCATTTCTTGTGCTAAATTTGGTTTACGTTGTCTTAACTTTAGTTTAAAAAAATACAGAACAATTCAAAACTTAGGTGGTGGGAGGTGGTCCTGACTTTAGACAGGCATTGTGAATAATAATACCAGATAATTATTTTTTAAATACACCTAAACCTAAGAAAAAGTTAAAAAGAAAAGCAATAGGATCATACTAGTAGTAAAGCCATAAGAAAATTTTTTATGACTAATTTTAAGGTTTTTTAGAGTAGACGTTTTGAATGAATACTTTTATTTTTAGCCAATCTTTGTTTGCTAATAATTCTGGATATAGTGATTTAATATCGTCACACTCTTTTCTTTTTGGAGCTTTCTTATTTTTAATATTTTTAGCAAAATAATATTTTACTACTTCTTTTTGCTCATCTGTCCATGGAACCAATCGTCGTGCCTTTTTCTTATTTGGAATTATTTCTTTTAGGGTTGTAGGCCCTGTTTCTTCTTCATTTTTCAAATTTATTTTTTGAGCGCCATTACTTAGAATTTTCTTTACGTTTATTTCTTGTTCTATATCCTCCTCTTTTTCTTCATCAACATTTTCAACATCACTTTCTTCTGCATCTTCTAATATATTTTCTTCCAAATTTAAATCAATTTCCTCCATTGTTTTTCCTTTATATATCCCTGCTTCTCCTTTTTCCATTAATAAAAGTAATTTGGATAACTTGGCAGTTTGGTATACGTCATCAGGTAACCTGTAAGAATTTTTGTGAACTGATGGCGTATGACCCATAAAAGTAGAGAGCTGTTCAATCTCACTCTCGTTTAAATTAAATAACTGCGTGAGGGTGGCCAGATGTTTTCTAAGCCTAGTGCAGGTTATAGCACCTGGATTTTTAGCTCCACAGGCATTTGCATATTTGGAAATAACTTTGTATCCACAAAGTGTACTTGCAGTTCCTGGGTTTCCAAATAAGAATGGATTTTCTTCTTTAAGAAAATTTGGCCGCACCTTTAAAAGCTCTTTAATATGATTTTGGGTATCCACAGTAAACATGACGGGTACTCCTCTTCCCCTTTTTCCTCTGATGACAACCCTTTTAAAATTTTTAAGTAGAATCTTCTCCGCATCGGTAACGACTTCATTGAATTCTTCATAGGACGTACCTGTTTTTTCTGAATTTTCATAAGTATGGATAAACATTCTTTGTAATTCCCCTGGTCGTTTTCTGTTCAGAAGAATGACTCTACAGAAGATTGTTTCTAATAGAGTGATATAACCAAGCATATCCCTTTCATTTTCTCGCAATAATTTAATAGCCTCTTCGGCTTTTATTAAAAGGTACTCTTTTAATTTCTTTAAATCACTTGCAAGCGGGACAATGGTTATCTTATTATATTTTTTTAAATTTAAATCATTACCTGCCCTATTTGATAAATCAAATCGCCAGTTTGATTCCAGTAATTGAATCATTGTTTTTAGCTCTGCTTCACACGAGGCTGTTGATACAGAAGGTTCGGTCTTCATGATCAAATAAATGGCAATTTCACAACACTGTTTAAGAGAAGTACAAATATTTAATGCATAGGTAGGTGAGCCAAATGTGTCCCTGACATCATCGTATCGTGCTACTGATTTTGCAGCCTCTACCAATGTATCATAATATTTTGGTTTTAAAGCCTCAAACAAACTGTTCACAGATGGTGGAGTTTTTAAACTCCAATAACAGTTTTGATAGTTCCCTCATTTTACGGCTTGTTACGTTGATGAAATGCTTTTCACGGTGTGTTTTAAGGTATCTAGCTCCAAATGCGCAAATAAGAACATCTGTTTTGGCTTCTAGAGAAATTTTGTCTGCTCTCATTCTAGGAAATACCTCATTTTTTAAATTTTGATCAATTTTTGTAGGATTTTTAACCAATAAATTTTGCCCTTCAGCTTGACAAGCTCTTGATGACCGACCTACGCATTTCTTAACATGCCGATATAAAAATTTTGACCTATAATATCCAAGGCAATTTTTGCATGGTAAATACGATTTCCCTTGGTCTGACGCTTGTTTAACAGGTCGAACACATTCCCCAGAATTTTCAGAATTTTTAATAAAATTTCCTTTCTTTTTAAAATAGATAATAATTTTCTTTTTTCCATCGATCCTGGTTCCTTTGAAAATATTTCTTGTACTTCCGATTCATAAAAATGATTTCTTCTAATATGTCGCACAAAATTCTGAATTTCTTTTTCACAAAAATAGCAGAAATCTTTTTTTCGTTTATATTTGGGAACCTTTTTATTTAATGCTTTTGCTTTGCTGTTTGGAGCATTTAAATATGTTTCCGTCGTACTATCGCATATCTGAATCTAAAATAAATTAGTTTTAAGTAAAAACGTTTACAGAATATACAGAAATAAACTTAAGATAAAGAAATGTTTATTTGAATATATTTATTTTAATAACAGTTTAAGATGTCTTAAAAAACAGAATTTTTATTGTTTTTTTTAAATGGAACACCCTGTATACAGTGGCGTACTTTAAGGTATTGGGGCCCGAGGCGGAAAGAAAAGTTGGGGCACCTATCGTTTATTTTTTAAACAAATTTTCAAGAAGCAAAAAAGTCCTCATCTCTAAAATGCGGCCCCCTTAAAACACAATATGGTATTCTTTAATAAGGTTGGGGCGCCCCATTTTTTACTTAAATTTTTTTTAACAATCTTAAAATCTTTTTAAAACAAATATATTCTCTACAATAGGAGGAAAAAATGTATAACTAGATGTGTCGACGCCTCTAGAGACTTTAATGGTCACAGTACTCCTTGGGAACGTCCTTAATGAGTATATTATTCTGCTGTTGATATCCCAAAAACTAGCTATATTTAAAGTCTTTACATAATTTTTTTTTATATATATACATTATTAATGAACAATATAATAAAAAGTCCAAATGTGTTAAAATATACAGGGTGTTCCGTTTAAAAAAACCTAGTTGACAATAAAAATTCTTCTTTAGAGACATCTGGTATGTTAACTAATACCGTCAATAAAGTAAGTGCATTCAAATGGAAATGTTTTGTCTTAAGTTTATTTTTGTATCTTGTACAGGGGTGAATATAGTTCGTGTATAAATAGAGTTGGGACACCATGTATACCTGTTTTTTAAATATCTTAGCTAAAAATACTACAGCTAAATTTTACTGATTTTATTATTTTACCTCCTGGCTTTTCTCCTGCTTTATGTTACTCTCGTCACTGGGTCTAGGACTGCTATCTGGAGAAAATTCTGGATCCTTGTTACTATCGTATACAGCTGATTCCAAGCTATCTAACTGTTCCTAAAATAAATAGATATTTTTCAAAAAATCATACCTTTTCATAATAATTATTAAAAATGATAAATTGACATTTTTAGTAAACACCTATAAAGATCATTTCTGTAACGAAGCATTACAGCATTTTACCATTAAAGAACAAACAGTTAACCGTTATAAAATAATTTTGTTTATTTTGGATTGTTTGAGCTTAAAATACTTAATATAAAAATTTACTAATTAAATGTGTTTTACCTTTTGACTATTATTTTTCATTATGTCACTTTCATCACTGGAGCTAAAACTGCTATCTGGAAAAAATTCTGGATCTCTATCACTATCGTACAATGGGGATTTGGGCTGGTTTAACTGATCCTAAAATAAATAGTTTTTTAAAAATACTGCAATATTGGATACATTATATTTCAAAATTCAATAAAAATTTTTAGAAGTAGGTTTAAACAAAAAGAAAAAGGAAAGAAAAAGAAGAAAACAAAAGAAAAAAAAAAGAAAAAAAAAAGAAAAATCAGGTCAGAATATCACTTCCTTATCCTTAAAACATGTGTCCTAAAGTGGACCTCTTCCGGACTAGAGCTATCATAAGTTGGGCCCTTTCCCTTTCTCTAAAGAAAAAGCAATAGAAAATGACAGAAATAATATTTTGGTTTTTAATTAACATAACTAAATACACAGACTGAAATATTGGAGTAAGCAAAAAAGGTTGCATTTTAGAACACATCTTTATAGGAAAAACTATCCTTGTTTTATATTGAAATATTTTTATCGAATTTTGAAACATCCTGTATGATGAAATATGTATGCATAGTATAAACAGATAATTAAAAGTAAAAATGTTTTACTCAAGATAAACTTACCTCTATTGCCTCCTCATGATTAGTGGAATTTGTACCTTCGGGTTGAATGATGACATTTTGTAAAACGATAAACTAAAAAAAACATACCAAGTTTCAATTTTGTTTGTTCGTTAAATAACTGCAGCTTAAATATTACCACCCTATTTTATTACGTATATATGGCACTAACATACCTTGGGCTGTTTAGTTTCTTGTTCGATTTTGTCGCAACGCAACTGGTTTCTCTTTCTAGTACTCCAAAAATTGCTTATTTTCTAAAAAAAATATTTTTATTATCTTAATGTTAATGATATTTTTTTTAATATTTTGTTTAACATGTTTAAAAGCCTAAATCGTTTATTTATCGGCGACTAGGATATTTAAGTAATCAACTTACTGTACTTACCTCACCCATATCTTTTTGACGTTTGGACATGGTTATTTTAGCAAAAAACACTCCAAATTTATTGGACACTAAGAATCGTTCTTTACTTCCTAAAAGCGCAGCGCTTTTAAATTTGTAGGCCGTTAATACTGATAATTGAAGGAGGCACAAAAATACGTAGCATAAAATTTAAATATTCGGTGGGTGTGTTGTCACTTTAAAAGGAATCAAAATAATTGGTAGCATAAAAACTGAATATACTTTGGAATCAAGATAGTTTAAACCGTAGAAGCTGAGTATACATTTCTTGGGAAACAATATAAAACGAAACGTGAAAGCAAGTATACAATTTATAGGAATGACAATATCCTTAAGCGTGAAATATTTTACTCACACCAAGTAAATCAAATTGTATAAATGGGGTTGACTTAATGGCAAAAAGAAGAATTACAGTAAAAATTTTGAAAATCCTTAAAGGATAAGCTTATACTTT
>JACEGR010006364.1:0-61689 GCA_014170235.1 Listronotus bonariensis
CGCTTTATGTATTATTTTTGGTATTTAAATGAAATGCCAAACTTAATTTAAATTGCAATAAAAGGAGCGTGCCAACTTTAGGATGATTCCATATTTTCAAAATTTAATCTTAACTAGTTACCCAGGTATAACAACACCGCAATTCTATTAAAATTTGGCAACAATGCTGATATTTTATTTTTTTTTGGTCTTCAGAACTTTCATGACGATCTGGCGGAGGCAGTCACAAGTCTTAATCAATCGCTGAGCAAAACAAATAGTGTTAATTTAAAACACAAATAATAAAATCGGCTTTTAATAATTTATTAGCATAATAAAGTTTTTGGCACCTCCTAATTTAGCGGAAGCAAATACGTGACAAATTATTACGGAGTACACACAGTAACAACTGATAAAATATTTGACTGACGAACATATGTGAAAAACGCCACTAATGATGTCATGAGGTTAATAATTTATTATGTAAGATGAGTGTGATAAACAAATACCGAAATTTGGTTTACATTTAATACAGGGTTATTATTAGGTTGGTATTTAGGTCTATCTTAGGAACTGTATCTTAATACGCGTAAACTTTCCAACTTGCGATGGTGGTGTAATGGTCAGCATAGTTGCCTTCCAAGCAGTTGATCCGGGTTCGATTCCCGGCCATCGCAAAACTTTTTTATATTATTTCTAAATATTTTGCTTTTTATTAAACCCTTTTTTATTTTTTTAAATAAACACAAAGAAAAGTTTCACGTTATACCAAGGACAAGGTCGTGTAGCTTTATAATGAATTTATTGGCAAAGACACTAAATGAATTATTAATATAACTTAAACTCAGTCCATAAGTGTGTGAATTATGATTTATTATTAGTAAAGTACCAGAAATAGACTTTTATTCAATGATAAAGTTTTATTAATGCGGATGTGTATAAGCAAGTAGGTAAATTTAGTGGGCACACCATAATAGGGGATAGGGGTGTTGGTAAATTGGCTCCCGAGCCCCAGAAAGGTCGTAGGACTATTAGTTCTTGGTAATAAAATACCAAGGTAGACGGCTTAGGCCGACAGAGCCGTACACGGGAGAGGTGTGAATAGGGTTTTTGCCTTTTTTCGGTTTTGCCGCCCCCAGAAGAGAAAATATGTTAAAGAGTTAGGATTGTCCTTTCTCTCTTTCTGTTGCTTTATAGGTTTTAAAAAGTAAAAACTTTTTTTTTGGCAGGCACACCAATTACATGAAAGGGTTTATTATTTATCAGTAATTTAGGAATTCAGGTACTTAGTAACAATTTTGCATTTCTAACTTGTAAAATCCTGTTTAAATTACCTACTTCATATTCTACCTATTCGAGGCGGTCATATACCGTAAACAAGTAGGGAACCAATTTACATGTGTCCCATAGTATCGTAGTAACGCTTAACAATAGAAGAAATCTCTTTTGAAAAAAATAATAATAAAATAGGCGATTCAATATACAAGGTGTTCTATTTAAAACAATCATACCTTCTGTCCTTCCTTGCTTGTATAATATCTTAAAAGATAATAAAATCCTGATTACTAGATAAAAAAGAAATTTCCCAACAAACTGATCTTTCATACATAAAAACTTAAGAGAATCATTTTCCATTGAAAACAACTAACCACAACTTTATACCTATATATCGGGTGTCAATGGTAACGCTAGAGGGGCAGACACCCCCTCCCCATGAGATGTAATGTGAATATACTTTTACAAGCATAGTTAAAATTAAAAAAGAATGAGAATTAAAGGAAACTGGTATAAAATATTAGAAAATCTGTGGTTTTACGGACTTGTGGAACTTTTTTTTTTGATTGTCAGGAAAAATTCTACTCTTTTTAAGGTTCGTGTTCACTGTCATTTTAAGACTACTTGGCTGATTTAACTCAACGATGTTACCGGCTTGTTTTTCAATATTTTCACATAAAAAAATCCTGAACATTGCTAAGAGTATACACACAGCACCAGACAGCCATAGAATTTCCTAAATGAATTCTAATGTCCTAACTTTAGGATATCCTGATTGGATATCCCTGGACGATTTATGAGTCATCCTTAAATGGGATATCCAATATTGAATAACCTAAGGATCTCTTTAGGAGGAAATCCACTGAAAATTCTGGTAGGAAATAAACTGAGCATAGGATTTCCCAGTTCTGGCCTGTTAAGGATATCCTAATGGGATATTTAAGTTATCTTTATGTGGGATATCCAATATTGGATCACCTAAGGATGTCTGTAGAAAGAAATATTGGATTACCTAAGAATCTCTTTATACTGGCAAACTTGTTGGAAAGAAACATGGTAGCCTACAACGGTTCCTAAAGCATTTTCTAAGGATATCCTAAGAGGCTGGCCTATAGTGGTTGATAAAAGTCCCACTTGGAGGGCCATTGGATAATCCCCTTAGAGGGATTACCTTAGACTTTCCCAGGGAGGTCGAGTGTTGTTTAGGAATAATGTACAAAGGGTTTAAATAAATTTGCTTAATCCATACTTTAAAAAAAAAAAACACAAAAAGTATTCTTCTTTAGGCTGTACCCCCACCTTCCCCCAGTAATGCAAGGAATGGAGCTTAAAATTTAATTATAAATAAATACAAAAAATGTTTCATATTATTAAACAAAATTTATTTTATAATTTGAAAATAGATTTGTTTTAAAAACTGTTAAGTTGTTAAAAATATGTATTAAAATTACGGTAAAAAATTGGGTAAATATCGTCAATTTTATATTATTAGCACGAGTTGAATGTTTATATGTAACACTTTCACTTAAACGTTTATATGCGTGTAAAGTGTTACATTTTAATTTTTAAGACATCATTTATAGATTTATTTATGGATAATCAGAAATAATAATAATTTTAAAATGTTTAAACATATTTTTAAGCGGTGTTTTCTTGTTTGAGAACTTCTCGTTTGGGCACCTAAACAAAATTTACTTGGCCTGACCATTTTTTTTTCGGGAACATTAAACTCCTCCACCCCTCCTGGTAAAAAATGTATGAATTCAACAGTGAACAAAAAGACCCTAATAAATAAAAATTATATTAGCATTTATGCCCTGGTAGCAGCTTTTTACGATTGAATGCAGAAATGATTTATTGAAACGACAACATGACTGTTTAAAGTAAATAGGATTTTTTTAGATACCACGTACCATCTAACCAGAAATAAGCTGCTTGATTTCATCTCATCGTCCATGCCGCCATTTGACTTAAGCCGTGTGCCGGGTGTAAGCCAGTCTTGCCAAAAGGATAGTCGAAAATACCTTCAAGATCTGAAGAAGTTTAAATTATGGGCATTAAAAAGTAAGTGTTGTTTATATCATGTTAGAATAGGCACCTTGAACATCAATTTTGGTAATTGCCTCGAAAGTGGGAGCAACTCCGATTTTGACGACATTTAGCAATGGTTTTTTGGGGTGCTAATTACGAATCTGGAAAAATTTTTCGGAAATGTTTCGTTCCCAAAATATTCACTAACCAGAACTAAATCTTGTTACAGTAATTGCGTGTTGCCATGATTCTCATTTATTGTCAAAATTGGAGTTGCTCCTACTTTCAAGACAATTACCTAATTATTTATTGGCTAAAAGTATTCCTTTATTCGAATACGAAATTTTAATAAAAAAATAAAAAAAATCATAATGGTGTACCGACTATATTTCAACTTTAATAAAAGCGGAGTGAATAGAAGAGCTATTTCGGATTATAAAATACTTTGAATTTTTATTCAGGGAATAAGTGTAAAGTCCTATTGTTTATTTGTTTTGTTAGAACAGAACAAATATAAATATTTTGTGTCTTAGAACATTAATAAACAATTAATTATTATTAGTTATAAAATCAAGGTTAGAAGCAGGAAGGATATACTTAGCAATTCAATTGATTTAGTGCGTATTAAGTGGTATAATGCAATTTTTTGCTATATTTGATCAGATCTTGGCAAGAACTTTAATACATTCTTTCGCGTTTGTTATATGTTACATAAATGTTGTGATGCCATTTTGTGAATTCTAATACTATGTCTTACTCCATCTAATTTGTTTTTTTTTAATTTATAGGAGGGTTATACAAACTATTTACAAATCAATTGACGATACTAAATAGTTCTAGTTGGGTACATGCCAAGAAAATAAAAATAAATGGGACCGTTTCGGACCTTGTTCCGGATTATAGAGCCTAAGTAGGCTCAGCCCTATTGACCCCTCTAAGCTAGCACATCGCCTTAAACAAAATCGCGTAAATTGAATAGAAAAATGTGAAGAACCATATCCTACTTATAAATAGTCTTAGAACCTCTTATAATAGACCATTTTAAAGGTAATTGTTTTCTATTTTAACGAAAAATTAACCATTGCCTATACTTAAAACTGCGTAGAAAAGAGTTACAGAACATTGTTTGCGAAAAAATAGGTAAAATTGCTGAAAAATGGTGTGAGTGGCAATCTTTGAAAAATCGTTTCTCGAATACTATATACTCTAAAGACATCTACTAAGCATCATTTTGTAGATAAAGGATGGTAGTTCTTCTTCTATGTAGCCATGCCTATACCTAAACCACATGAAAAAGGGCAAAATTATAGGACAAAATAGCACGTGCTTTATATTTTTTTGTTTCGTTTTTGAGCATATTTTCGCCAAAAATAACTTTCTTTCAATTTAGCGAGCATCATTCGATGGAAAATTTATTATCTAAAACTCTGCGGTTAATACTCTACCTAGAAAAAGTACGAAGTTTTCGAGCTAACCTCAAAAAACTGAAAAGGGGCTGTTTCCACCCCGTTCTCAAAAACGCACCCCTCCAAATGGTAGCACTCAGCGGTTTTTTCATATTTGGGGGTTCATTAACCATATAAAACAATAAAACCCCTTTAACGTTGTAGTTTCTTTTAACCATCTATCGAGGAGTACCTAGTATCTAGTATAAATTTGGTGTGGATTCCATGGCTCACTTTTTATATTAAAAAAGTTGATGATTTTCGTTACAGTCTTAGTTTCAAATATGTAAATGCTCTGCTCTAGATGTTTTGTTTGGAATTAGTACTCCGAGTACTCTATGGGTGTGTATTTTAAAGTTTGGTAAAATCCGCCGAATTACTAAAATCCCCGTATTCTTGGCAAACAAATGCAGTATTGAATTTGTGCTTTGCATAGTAATCGTGCATATTCTAAATGGAATTTCCATATTACACTCTTGCCCCTATATCAAAGTTTTACGCCAAAAATGTTGCATCATACATACTAAATTCACTAGATGCGAAATTTTATATTTAGTTACTTGCGTCAATAAAGGCACGTTAAATATTCCAATTGTGATGACTACTGATGATTCAAGACATCACCTAACTACCTATATTAACGGAATACTAATTTTTTGTGTGTCTGGCTGGGCATTTTTACCGTGCAAAGAAAAATAGTCTATTCGCAAGAATATATTTTTAAGAAAATCGATTATATTATATCATATTTTATTTATTTTGATAATAGACTGTTATGTCAACGTTCTAACTTTAGTAGGGGAGCCCACGATGCTAAATAAGGATTTGCCCGAGCGTCATAGAGACCTATTGGATTGTAAAGCTTAAATGATAAGAAGAAAAAATGTTATAATAATGTATACCTTTTTATCGGTGGGGGAAGTGGCTATAGACTTTTAAATATGTCAAAAAATACTATTATTATTTCTGCTTGTGGAAATCTTTCGGCTCGTATCGGATTATACTGGGTGAGTAAAAAGAACTGCAACTCTTAAATATCTTTAAAACCGCTAAACCCACATTTACCAACTTTGATATCTAGAAGGTATCGGGTACAAAGAATTTAATAGTAATATCGGCACCGTTGTCAGATTTTCCTGTTTTGTGCTACACGTATCTTTTTTGTTTTTTTTTTATATGGAACGTCCCATTTATTTTCATTGCAATAAATTGCGCAGGCTAAATTTAATAAGTTCACAAATCTTCAAAATTCAATTTTTACTAACTGCTAAGATATAATATCACATTACAATATTTTAGGTAAAGAGTTCAGATGCGCTCAAATATCTCTAAAACCACTTAGGCTGCGTTTGCAAATTTCGGCCTTTTAGGTTGGCAAGTAGAATTCAACAGTGATACTGTCAGGGTTCCAAATTTTCCTATTTGCGCTACATGTAATATGTTGGTATTTTAAATGAAATGTCATTTATTTTATTTGGAATAAAAGGAACGTGCCAACTTTAGTAAGATTCCAAATTTTCGAAATTTGATCTTTACCAGTTACCGTGATATGACAACACCGCAATTATATTAAAATTTGGCATCAATACTCATATCACTGATCAATTAGGCACGCCAAAACACGCCTAAATTCTACATTTTGTAAACATAGCTTTAGCGGTTCTAAATATATTTAGGCCTTAAATTACTTTTTGCTGAAAGTGTAGTGTATCATATCTCAACAACTAGTTTAGACAGAATTTTGAAAATTTAGAGATTTACCAAATAAAATACGAACAATTTAATGCAATTAAAATAAATGGGGCATTCCTTTTAAAAAACTGAAAAAAATATGTGTAGCACGAAACTGGAAAATCTGGCAACAGTGCCGATATCACTATTTAGTTCCACATGTCCAAAGTACCTTAGATTCCAAATTTGATAAATGTAGCTTAAGCGATTTTAAAGATATTTATAAGTTGCGGTACTTGCGTACTGAATTATTTTCTTCAAAATTAAATAATAGTCACGCTCGAAAATGTTAAACTGACGTTGTTCTTTGTAGCCCTCTGTTTGCTTTACGTCACTCTCAAATTGTCACGTGGAATATACACTGTTTGGCATGTAATTAATTTACACTATCTTAATTTGACGCGCTCGGCAATTTCTGATGGATATATTTTTGTTTTTATGATCGGTCCTGTATAGGGGGCTCATATTTGGTGGAAAAATCTTGCAACTACTACTGCCTTAGTACAAGATTTCCTCCGATATACTAATCTGTTGTAAAATTTTATTATACTAAAAGGTTTGTACAAAATGCTACCATAGACTCGTTGGGCAAAAATACAGTGTGCCAAAATCTCTTTTTATTTTAGTCATTTTAAAATATTTTATTTATTTTTATGGATTTTTTTACCAAAGTCGGTGTACGGGGTTTTAAGGGTAAGAAATTAAAAGCTACTTATATTTTTGCTGTTAAATGTAGGGGAGCCACCTGCAGTACTCTGCTTTTGTTTAAAGTATCATTACCTTTTTGCCTCGGTAAGTATATTATGATTCTAGCAGATAACTGTTATTCTCCCATATTTTTGCACAAAAAAGGTATACTTCATCATTATCGCTACGAGCAATCGTTTTTGAGATATTTTACATTTAACATTTTATTTCACATAATAAAAAAATCCTTCCTATACCATTACGCTTTATTTAAGATACCCGGGTTTCTCTAAAGGTCTGTACAAATTAGTACTACAATTTCTTTACTCTAAAATACAACGATTGAACCCCATTTAGCTTAGCTTAAAAGTTAATCGGTTGCGAGATACAGGGTGTCCAAGTAAAAAATAATAAATTGAAAATCTGACCCCTCTATCTTTCAAACCAGCAACCTTTCAACTAAGGTTAGATCATCGTGTTTTGGCTCAAATAATTTGTGGTAGCATTTTGTACAGGCCAAGTGTGAATGAATGCAATAGCAAACTTTTGTATGGAATAAAATGTTTCATCTGAAATATCTCAAAAATGGTTGCTCGATATTTATTATATATTTATAAAAATTCTACCTTCTTAAAGGATCTCTACAAGATTTAAAAAAATACAACTAGTTATTGTGCTAATAGAATTATACATTTTGCACTTTTTCTAATAATGTTTTGTACATATATGAGTAAGAAATCCATGAAATAATAAATTCTTATATTAACTAACTTAACTCGTGTAAAACTATTTACGAATATTTCCTGTTAAAATCTATTCATATGTTAGTTGTGGTTAATTTACAAATTCTTAATAATAAGTAGTAAAATAAATACATACATATGTAGGTAGGTACCATTTTGTGAATAGGATTAGTTTTGGCTTTGGCTATTACGCATTTTCATTCCTATTTATATTTCTTACATATTTAAAAAAATAGCTTGAAATGATAATACAGTCTTAAAAGAATAACTACAAACTTAACGAAGCTCGCCTATCTCCATTAAAAAAAAGAAGCTTTTGTATTGACAACTTAGAGGCCCATTACGGACTACAATCATAATTATGCAATTCAAGGTGCAGTGACAATGTTATCACTTCTTGATGTAACGCAAAATTGCAAAGAGTTGGCAACTAAACAGGGTGTCTCAAAATTAATGGGGCAGTACTTTTATGTGTCGCTGTACTCCCATGGGCGTAGCCAGGATTTTGTTTAGGGGTGGAAGCAGAAGAAAAGTAGCTATATACCGGTTTCTCAAAGGTGGTTCCCCGTTATATTCATTTGTTTTTAACTTCTCCATACTGGGTAAAATTTGCAACATTATTTTTACACAGACGATACATTTTTAATTTATTAAGTGGTTTCTAGAAAAAGTCCTACTTAAAAAAGCGCCTATGATGTGGTACTTCCTTATTGCGGTAAAACAATTAAGGAAATATCCCTGAAATAATGCTTTTAAAAAATGCTTGTATAAACATAGGTCTGAAAATGCACTGTTTCTAAGATACAGGGTGTCAAACTTTAAATAAAAGCTTTAAATATGTATCACAATTATCCGATTTTTATAAACTTTGGCAGTGAAATTTATACCCGCAAGAGGCATATGTAGTCTTTAATTAGGTCCAGGGGTGAGTGGCAAATGAACAAATATTTCTAACAAAAATAAGCTGCATTTTCTCTTTGTGAATCATAATTTTTTAAAAGCAAAAACTTCGAAAAATGAAATTTTTTGGTCCATTTGCCCTCTTCTAAATCCCATCCGTGGACTGTCCGTATTAATATTAAGGGCTGAAACTTTCAGGGATTTTTTTGGAGGTATTTTCAATAAACTTTCACGATGGGACCGAAAAAAATTACACTACCCGGTATATTTTTTTAAAATAGATATTTTTATATTGCAGTGTACGATTCATCAGCAAAGATGCCATCCGGAATACTAAATGGAAATGTCAACCAGCTAGGGGACTTCGATATGTGCCTCGCGGCGATCTCAGAGGAACAAAAAATTAGTGGCCAATATTGTTTGGCATCGATTGAAATCCAGATTCCATATAGTCCTTATTTGGCTGGATTACATAAGCTTATGCAGTCCCATTATCATTTCAGAAGCAAACTGGAAGATGTAAGTAGACTCATAATTTGTATATCCTCATAAAATTTTAAAAAATAAGAATCGCAAAGAATAATGACATTACATCGCAGTGGTGACGCCAGGTGGGGCTAGGGGTAGCCAGGCCCCTCTTGTAAGGTGAAAGGTAAGAAGAAATAAGAAGGAAGAAAAGAATGTAAAGAGGAGGTTTTATATGGTCCTTAAAATTATTGCAGGAGAACTGGAGAAAGAATATAGAATAAGGTTTTTAAAAAATGATGATTTTCTTTGGTGGTCAAAATTTTTTGGCCTCTCCAATTTTTAAATAACAATCTATGTATTTTTAGCCAGGTCACAGGGTTCCACGATTCTCAAGTATAAATTGGGCCCTATGCGTACCGAGTTCTTGCAGTGCCAAAGATGTAGAAAAGGGACTAAGAAAAACAGTTAAAGGGATTATAGATGGTACTGAGCTAGAAGTACGATACGAAGTTAATCCAGCGATGTGTCAGAGTGCTAATAAAACAGAAGTACCACAATCTACAATATTGGCTATGTAAGTATACAGAGTTAATACCAACTATATATTTATCGGTTAAAGCTACAAAATTCAGTATCTGAAAAGTGTTAGGCATAATAAATTAATTATACTGTCGGCACTGTTGCCTAATTTCCCAGTTTTGTGCTACATGTAATTTTTTTACTAATATGTCTCTAAATTTTTAGTGCAATTTTTGGAAGTATCATTATTTTCGAATTATTTGCAACCTTTTACGATCAATATGCTGTTGGTGAAAAAGTAAGTATTAAATATAAGGGGAAAATTTAATAATTGTAAACCTCAGATACCACTCAGATACTAAAAAAATATTTTTAGGTAAACTGATAACAAGCTTCTCGTTCACAAAGAACTTCAAAACTTTGGTTACAATGAACAGATCGCCAGGTGACATTGAGGCTATTCATGGAATAAGAATGGCAAATGCTGTACTGTTACTTCTAGCACATAAATCCATGGCTTTGTTTTTTATACCTTATGTTAACAGAACTGAATTTGTCGAAGTAAGTACAGGGTTTTCATTTTATATTTTGTCACCCACCCTTAACTATAATCAGGAAGGATAGAAAAAAACATCCTGTATAAAAGTTGTATACTTTTTATCTATTATCTTTTAAGCATAAAAAACTTTTTTACATGACCCTGTATATTACGTCATTATTAAAAAGATCTTTTAAAAAGCTTTACAAAAATACCACATTTGATATATCAATCTTTAATAGTTTCGGAAATATTTTTGGTCATCGGTTACACTAAAAACACTAGTTCTTTTTGTTATCGAAAAATTACAATTTAATATAATATATTTCTTTTTATTATTTATAGGTCCTTTCTCAGCCATTTGCTGTCCTTGGAAGAGCGGCTAGTCTATACACTGATCCATTTATAATGATTTCGGGACTTCTTACTTCGTATTCTTTATTTGGAAAGCTGAAGAAAAATGCAAAAATCAGTATAATTCAGGAATACGTTTCTAGACTGTATCGAATAGTGCCAACGTTTGCAGCGTTAATAGGTAAATAATAGAAAACACACAATGTTATTTGAAGATACCGAGATCGGATATGGGGGGACTAGTGCAAAGTGTACAGTCACCGTTATTGCCATATTTTGTAAAAAATAACAAAAAACCCATAAAATGATAATAAGGCATTTTCATAAGTTTGAATACTCTATTATGGATGTATAGTTATGGTCTAAAAAAAATATGTATTTAAATTTAGCGCAGAAAAAAATCGAAATATTAGGACATTTAAGGGGCCTAGTTTCAAAATGTACAATCTATATCTATCTCATTAATTAGAAACATGTGATAAATGTCCCAACAGATATATTTTTCAGCGACTAATTTGAATAAATATTTTTTTAGGCCATGACTACATCCATAACAAAGTACACAAACTTAAAAAAGAATACATTCAATACATTCACGTTATAGGTTCTTTATTTTTTATAAAATTTGGTTAAACTGGAGATTGTACACGTTACAACTAGTCCCCTCATTTATCATATTTTTGTATTAAACATGATAGATAGAGATTGTACACAATTTGGAACTAGGCCCCTCATATAATTATGTCATTTTATCAGAAAATTCGCGTTCTTAACCAAAAATAATTTTACTGTTATAAGCTGTTGCCGGTAATAGTAAAGATTCCGCCACACAGCGAGCGGCGACGAGACAGCAGCGGGACATCATCAGCGCTTCAATATCATATGAAAACACGTCCGTGTTTTTTGTTCATTAGTACCAGGCGGGACGGCGACGTGACGTGACACTAGGCAAGGATTTAATGTATTAAAACGCGTCGATGTTACGCTGCTGTCCCGTCGCCGCGCCGCTCGCTGTGTGCCGGGAGCTTAAATATTGGGTTTTAGGTTAAAAATATTTTAAATTGTCAATGGGTATGTTTAAATTTGTATTATTTTTAGCATTTAGTACATTTATTCTGCCCTGGCTAAACAATGGACCAATGTGGAACATGGTCATTACTCACCATTCGGATATATGTAAAAAAAATTGGTGGAGAAATATGTTATTTATTCACAATTATTTTGGCTTTCAAGATATGGTAAGCACTTATACTTAAACTATTATTTATGACAGCAGACGATTTTTGGTAAAAAAATTACACCTATCAACAAAAATATTATTCTTTTAGGTTTCTGTTCTCATGGTTAAATTCTTATTCTAGACTTTAAAAACACTTAAATTTTCATTTTTGGTTCTTAAAGTTTGCTTTTGTCTAATTCACGTTGACAAGTACATAATATATTTAATACGAGAGAGCTTAGACAAACATGAAAAATTGTTTTAATTTTTGGGAATCAGTATATAAAACCCGTGAATAAATAGTATGTTTTTTGGGGTTTGTCATAAAGTAAAATTTAAGTTTTTTTATCTTCTAGTGTTTAACGCATACCCACCATCTTGGAATTGATACAGAGCTATTTTTCGTTTCACCGTTTATGGTGTATGGCTTGTGGAAGTGGCCGAAAAAGGTTCTGCAGTGTTAGTGGTATTGGCTGCAATATCCACTATGGCACGATACTATGTGACATATACTAGGAGGTTGTCAAATTATGTGCATTTTGGAACATCGTAAGTAATATTGTAAAACTTAAAATCAGTAGTAAAGCCAGGCGGTCATCAGTTCTGTCTCACTTTCAATTATTCCCCTTTTTGTTGCTCGCACACTAATTAAACGACGCGTTTAGAAAGAAATAGTTGATTCCGTCTTTATTTGTATGACGCTTATTGTGGCTTCTTTGTAACTAGTGGCGCTGATCACGAATAAAGAATTTTAGTCGGAAACGTTTTGTTTCCAAGATATCCATCATCAAAGTTGGTTAGGTTCTAACCTCATTTTCACTATATTCCACCTTCTTTTTGCATATAATTTTTGTTTTTAAGTTAAAGTGGTACACAATATTTGATTTTCACCTTTTAAAACCTCATTTTTCTACGTATTTTACACTTTTTTGCGTTGCTTCACTTTCAATCGTTTTCAGTTATGGTGGATACGCCGGAGCAGTGTATGCATGGCTTGCTGCGTTTTAAAAGGAACCATTCCCAACTTATTTGATAAAAGGTGTAAAATACATAACAAAACGAAATTTTAAAAGGTGAAAAAAGAAAGGGCAATATGGTGAAAGTAAGGTTAATTCAAATGCCAAATTTGATGATGCATATCTTGGAAACGAAACGTTTCCGTCTAAAAATTCTTACAGATTCGTGATCAGCGCCCCAAAAACCCTCATATACAAAATTTGGTCAAAATCGGAGTTGCGGACAGTTTCTAGACAATTATCAAAAATTATATTGGGTTTAAAAATCACTTTTTGTAGTCAATATACGCCATCGACTACAGTCAAGTGGTTTTCTAAATAAAGTGATTTCTTTTATTTACCTATCTTTAATTAACGTCTTATTTTAGAGTACAACAACTTTTTGATACTGCAGATAAAATGTACATTTTACCACCACATAGACTTACTGTGTACATTATGGGCATATTTATGGGATATTTGTTAAGAAATTATGGCAATGTTATACTAAGTAAGGTAGGTTAAAAATTAAGATTTTCTATGTTTTTTCAGAACATTAGTTTTTGCACAACACCAACTGAATTTTATCGGTGACTATACTGATAATCACAAAAATTTTAACGAGTTACTTTTATTTTTTTTTGTTGAGTCCCAATTTTCATGTTACTATTGCGCTTAAATAACAAATATTTTGGAGAACATTATGGTCAGAAATGTTAAACTTTCTAGTGGAAACAATCAGTGTTCCCAAGACTCAAAATTTAAATAGTGCCCTTCGTCCTTATATCTTAACTTTACAGGGGTGATAAAGTATAAAAATGATATCTTTTTAAAACATCTTTGACAACACTTTAAATATGATATTTTAATGTTGGTACATTATGCCATTTTCTCATGCAGAATATTTCTGTATTGGTTGGAAGTTTAGGTATACTTAATATATAACAAAAACAATAAAATGTTAACAATTTAAACTATAATATTAAAATTTTTAGATTTGTAAAAAAATAGTATTTTATGGGAGGCGCACGGTATGTTACTTATTTCCCACAAGTAGGACTTATGCAGCACGAGTTATGTAAGTCATATGAAGGGGGAATTATTCCGAGCGAGTTGCATACTACACTTTTTCTACCACTACTGATATATTACTGGAAAACATTTTAAAACCACATCAATTTATTCCCGATTTGTAACAGATTAATTGTCAGCCAGGGCATACGCGATATTATAGCCTACTGCGAATTTTTTATTGAATAATGTGATTTTTTAACGACTTTTTAAGAATGTATACATTATTAATGTGATTTTAAACAGATAATATCGCTCAATACCCACATCCATTACCCACGGCTGTCATAGGGTGCTTTAAATGTGCATAAATACGATAATTTGTAGATATAGATTTTCGAGAACCTCTTTGTCTTAATATGATTCTTCAGACAAGCACACTACTTTTTAGTCACATATGTGTACAGGAATATCTAATAAGTACTAAAATCCACTAATAATTAAATCAATTACATTTGTTAAAAAATTGCAGTAGGCTGTAATGTCGCGTATGTCATGGCTGACAAAGTATACACAGTCACAAATCGGGAATATTAATAGTAATTTATGTAACAAGTGCATTCCCAAAATACCATTTTATACATGTTTTATTTAACTAAACTTATTAATTTAAATTTTTGCAGCACAGCCATTATATTGCAACAAAAACTTATAGCCTCCTTATTTTTAAAGAGGAAATTATCCTCTTCATAACTATGCATTTATTATTTAATTTTAGAAAAATGTATGTACTACTTTTTTAGAAAAAATACTAAAAACAGTATAAATTTCTTTTTAATTTCTTTGTCATCCAAATTCATTAATACTATCAATTTTCAATAATTTCTATTAAAATTATTTGCAAACTCCCAAATTTTAAAACGTTTGGTTCAGTTGATGTCGCGTCTACTGTTACATTTCATAAATTGATATTTAAGTCTATTGTAGTAGGCATTGAAATAAAACACTAATTCAAAGTGTCGAAAAAGCTTGGAAGTGTTAAAAAAGTTACTTTTTTAACACTTTTTGTTTTGTACTTAAATGGAGTACTTTACCTTCATGTTAACGATTCAAAAAATCAGCATTTTTTTAACGGTCGTGAAAAAATTTATTGTTTGTATTGATATAAATACGCAAAAAAGTCGTTAGTAAAAGTATAGTACCTATGTGACTCACACGAAATACTCATTATCCTCTCGTATGACTTAGAGCACTCGCCTGCACATTCCATGCTCGTCCCATAATATACTATGATTATTAGTTAATTTGATGTACCTATTTAATATTTTTATATTTATATGTTACTAAAAGATAACAAGCTTGGCTGAAGAGTCATATTTAAAAACCGAAATTTACTTTATGACGGCCGTGGGTAATGGATGTGAGTAATGAGCGTGGGTAATAAGCCATATTACCTGTTTAAAATCATATTAATAATGTATACTTTTCTATATATTTACAGGTTTATTTTATTCGTTTTTAGGCGCAGTTACGAATAGGCAACACCTTGGCTCTATTCAGTTTTCTGACGTCACTATTTGGAGCTACATTCATGGGAAGTATAGATTACGTATATAACCCTTCGGATGCTGCATGGTACGCTGCTATATCACCCATCTTGTGGGTCGCATCATTCTGTTGGGTGATATATACTAGTCAATTAGGTTACAAAGGTAAGATTTTCTATTTATAAGTAAAGTCAGTTAGAAAATGTCGGTTAGTTTTTAACCGACTTTAAAAAGGAGGAGGCTCGCAATTCGCCTGTATGTTTTTTAGTATACAATGTGTCTATCTACGGCTATGTTATATACATATGGACAACTTGTTCCATGGTCCAAAATCTAAAATGCAATCAGATATGAAATTGTTTCAGTCATCTACGAGGTTTAGACAAAAATGTAATATTTTCTCATGAGTAAAGAACCTATATTTTGCTAATATCAGAAATTGTTATAAGGAAAAGATGTTTAGAATTAAAGACGACTTTTAAATATGCAATTTCATTTATATACGAATATTTTTATTCTTGTTTTCTGCGATAACGATTAAAATTAAAAGAGTTCCTTTTAAATTATCGTATGAAATATAAAATTATTACATGTATTGCATCAATGTACAAACTTACACTTTCACCATCATCGCAGAAAAAATATTGACTTTTTTCCTTGTAAATAAACAAAATTGCATGTTTAAAAATAATTTTTATTTCTAAATATCTTTTCTTCATACCAATTTTCGGTATTAGCAAAAATACAGGTACTTGATTCTTAAGCAAAAATTAAATTTTTGGGCAAATCTTGTAGATGATTGATACAATTTGATATCTGATGATTTTAATTAAGGTATTGCAAACATGCAAAAGTTTTTAAAAAGAATACCCTTTTTTAATGTAAAATTTATATTAAAAAAGTTTTCCATACGTAGACAACTTACGCGGGCACACTGTATACAGAGTTATGTTATTGTTATTGAAATTATTGCTAACCAATAACGAAAAATAATTTAGTAAAATATTTTTACTTAGAAGATAATCAATTATTATAAATTAAAAAAGAACGTGAGTTCTAAGCACAAATAAAGGTCTGGCCACTTATAACCGCATCAAGGCCGCACCGAGCCCGGATATGTGGGCCGGATTCACAATAATAGAGGAAAGTGGGGCAGATTATCTCGGAAAAATTCAAAAGCACTTTTCATGTCCTCAAAAATATAAAAATAAAAATATATAGGGTTCCAAAATTTATTCTGGATAACTGATATAAAAATCCCATTCTTAAGTGAAGTATTATAGAATTTATTTATTTTGCAGGTATTGTAGCGAAATTCTTCTCACTACCAATCTGGACCCTTTGGACGAAGATCTCCTACACAGTCTACCTGACCCAATTCCCCATATTTTTCTACAACGTAGGCGTGACAAGATCAGCACATGAATTTGGGTTCTTCACCAAGATGTTTAACCTCCAAGAATTCATTTGGATTGCTGCATTATCCATGCTTCTCAGCATAGTTTTCGAACTGCCATTTCAAAATGTCAGAAGCATAATGCTTAAAAGGACAGAAAATAAGAGTTGTAGTGAAGTTAAAAAGTATCTTGAAGTGATCCTATAACTGTGAATGGTGTAAATGAACTGATCTTGAAAAAAGAGTATCCATGTACTTTTATGGACTAAAACAGTATGTTTATTTAAGTAAAGTGACTTTTTAAGTATTTATGAAATATATGCCAGTGTGAATACAGGCATAGGACGGATTAAAAAGTTCTTTGTTTCGATATACATTATTTTTATGCTATTGTTAACAAGAACTGCCATATCTTCTTTAGCAAGCTACCTCCCTGCTTTATAAATAGTTTTTTGACTCTAATAACCAAATAAAAAAAATAATTTATTAATATCAATGCATGATAATAGAAGCAACTAAATTGAAGATATGCTATATATTGATTAGGCAGATTCATTTATTGAATGGTCTTTTTGTTAGGTACACGCCTGCAAAGAATGGGACCGCTTCGGTCCTGGTCCCGGGGTATACGAGCTGACCCTGTTCAGCCCTATTGACCCCTATGAACTTGCCGGTCGCCTGAAACAAAATAAAAGAAAACCCCCAAAAAATAAATACACCAGTTACTTATGTCACTCATGACACATATGTCAGACTATTTTCAGTTTGAGATTCTAAAAGCACAAAATTTAACCATTTCTAATTTAAATATTAGTTAGTTTTTTATTTTGATTTTTTAAGTTCATTTTTAACTTGACAACGATGGCAGACTTGCCACCGAAACGTCGTTTTTTAATTAGAATTTTTGGGGGGTTTCCTTTTATTTTGTTTCAAGCGACCGGCAAGTTCATAGGGGTCAATAGGGCTGAACAGGGTCAGCTCATATACCCCGAGACCAGGACCGAAGCGGTCCCATTCTTTCCAGGCGTGTACCTAACAAAAAGACCATCCAATAGAAGCAACTAACTTAAAAAAATATACTTTTTTTACTAATATTTAATATTTAAGTATGCCATTGTGAAAACTGCCAAAAATTGTGCAAATGTGATTGTTTGTGACTACTGTGAATAAAGATTTTTTATTAACAGGGTGTCTACGTAAGTTGAGTGCATATGGGATTTTTTTAAATATTATTTTACCAGTGGCGCAACTAGTCTCTGGTTTTTGGGGGCTCTTAAGCCCGTATACAAAGTATATTCGTCAAAAAACACTAATATATTTATAATGTTGGAGGGGCTAATCGCCGTCTAGCCCCCCAAATTGCGGCCCCGTATTTTACAACAAAAAGTTATTTTTATAAAATGTTCTGTTTGGTCCAAAAGGTTGGGCAAAAATGTGATTTTTACCCAAGACTACCTGTAGTCTGATAATAATATAAAATTATTATAAAGAAAAGGTGTTTAGGATTAAATGTAACTTTTAATTAGGCAAATTTGTTTATTTATAAAAAAAAAGAAACATTTTTTTATTCTTTCCGATATAATGAAGAACATTTAATTTAAAACATTAGCGTTTTTAGTTTCATTTTAGAAACAACCTTAGTCAAAAATATATATTTTCACAAGATCTATAAATTTAATCGATTAAACTCCCCAACAATATTTTGAGCAACATTTTTGTTGAAAAATAGTTGAATGAAAACAGGAAACCCAGCAGCAGTCGAGTGTTTTTTAAATTATTGTCCATGAAACTATTTGCAAGCCAATCTTGCAAAAAATATTTGGGTAATTTAATCGATTTGAATGTGTAGGGAGTGGTATACGGCTCGATTATACCCTGAAAAACTTATATTAAAGCCAACAGCACAGAATTTTACTAATAATAAAGTTTAAAATTTTCTATCAATTTTGATAACCAGTTTGAATGAGAAATTTATTCGCTCTTAAACAGCACATAAGTGGTTTAATTACTTATCTAAACAAAATTTATTTTAAACATGGTGGATTCTGATTGGTCTATTTTCTAATGAGTGAAATTATCATAAATTATGTCACAAGATCCATAAATTTATTTGATTGGTAGTTTAATTGAATAAATTTATAGATCTTCAATCAAAACTCAAGACCGCCAAGCGGTCAAAGGTTTCTTTAAAATTATTGTTCATAAAACTACTTGCCAAGCCAATCTTGCAAAAATATTTGGGTAGTTTAATCGATTTAAATTTATAGGTCGAGTGGTATACGGCTAGATTATTTTCTGAAAAACTTACATTCAAGCCAAAAACACAGAATTTTACTAATAATAATGTTTGACATTTTCTTTTAATTTTGACATCTAGTTTGGATGATGAAATTTATTCGCGGTGAAACAGCACGTGGTTTAATCACTTATCTAAACAAAATTTATCCGAAAAATGGTGGTTTTTGATTGGTCTATTTTCTATTGAGGGAAATAATTATATCAAGTTTACATATTTGTAAGCTATTTTTAATATTTTCTCTATTTTTCTATAACTTTCGATTCAATCAATACCACAGGTACTTTAGTTTTGAGCAAAAATCACATTTTCTGCCAAACTTCATATGACTGACACAATTTGATTTGTTTTTTCTTAAACCTAATAATAAAAAAGTTTCTTATAGGTCGTCATCTTTCATAAACACATAAAAATTTGTATTTTCCACTTTCTTTAATTCGGAATTCTACTACACATCCCTTAATTTCTCTATTTTGAGATTCTACACTACCTGGCCTTTTTTTCTCAATGTGTCCACTATTTCAATATTTTTATAAATATGGGACATTTTTATTTAATTAACAAAACAAGCAAAATTCAATAATAATCTAGGAACTACAATGCTCTGGCATACATATATAAATTTTTGCCACTAGTTAAATTTAAAAAGGAAATCTTTGCAAAAGCTGTATTTACTTGACGAAAGTCAAAACATTCAAAGATCATATTAGTCCCTACGCCAGTAATGAAATTCACTTTATAATAATATCACTCTTTAAACCTTTTTGGAGGTTTCTTTTGACGACTCTACCACAAATATTTATACCGCCATATATAGCAGCGGCGCTTTAACCCAGCCTGTCAATGTCAAATGTTTCGGGTGTCGGACCGGGCAAACGCGTCACTCTTTTTGTCGTATAAGTTTACAACAATGTTTTACATGCAATTTTTAAACATTGTGCCAAAAATCGTAAGGATTACAGGTTCAAATTCAAATTCAAATATTTATTGATGAATGCCCATACAGGTTGTATTTTCACAAGTCAAAAGTTAAAAATAGGCCAGTTTAGTTTAAAATAAGATAAAAATCTAAAAAAGAAAAAACATTAAAACACAAACATATTTTTAAAATTATTATACATTTTTGAGAACACTAAAATTACAAAACACTATACACCCTATAATATGGACCTAATTTGACAGGCAAATGCTTCTCTGGGACTATCTAAAAGAGCTCAACATGTATTCGCTCTCGCTATAAAATGCTTTGTTTTTAAGATATAGTTTAAGCTTAGTCTCAAAAGCCCTAATGTCAAGGTTCCTAATTTTCTGAGGTAGTACATTAAAAAATTTAATACCATAGTGGTTCTGCCCATCCCTCGCCCTGGAAGTTCTACTGTACCTTATGGAAAGGTCATTCCTCCCCCTGGTCTCATATCCATGTAAGTCCCTATTTTGGCTGTAGCTATTCAGGTGTTTTTTAACGTGTATAAGGCAGCTATGAATATAGAGGGAGGGCAGGGTAAGTATTCCAAGAGAGATAAACGCCTCTCTACAGCACTCTCTGTATTTCAGGCCAGCAATGACTCTCACACATCGTCTTTGTGCAGAGAACACTCTGGATGCGTTACGAAACCAGCCTAATCCAATACCCGAAACATGTGTTTAAGCCTTATGGTTTTGTGACTATAACACTTACAATTTTGGCACAATGTTTAAAAATCGCATGTAAAACATGGTGGTAAACTTGTCTGACAAAAAAAAGTGACGCGTTTGCCCGGTCCGACCCCCGAAACATTTGACATTGACAGGCTGGGTTAAAGCGCCGCTTTCATATATGGCGGTATAAATATTTGTGGTAGCCTCGTCAAAAGGTTTTAACAGTGTTAAGTGAATTTCATTACTGGCCCAGGGACTATATGTTACCCGATTACCCCTGGGCCCTGTTTAAAAAAAAAACAAACCTTTAAACTTTTCAAAAAGTGCTTTTATTTCATTGTATAGAACTAAACTACGTATAGTATTTAAATATAATCAGAAAAATATCTTGAATTATTATTTATAGCAATCTTTCTTAAAGATATGCAAAAATATTTTAATTTTCAATCACAAAAATCAATAATTATAAATAAACTAAATCTGTACAAAATTTCACTCATCCATTCTTTAAAATAACCGGGTTAAGTCTTCTTATTATCAATATTTAGATTTTAAATCTAAAAGTATAAGTTATATTTTAGTCGTAAAAATAAGCTAAGAGTACAATGTTGTCAACTCAACATCTCAAATTTAATATTATGTTTCAAAATAAGCAATAAATTTAAAATGATTATGTAAATAATGATCACAAAGTGGGGATATACTTCAAGTGAGAAAATGAGGTCCATGGGACGTTTTTGACATACAAGAAATTATGACATACCCTGTATATAATCTGAATCGACAATATTGTACAGGCTTGCAGGGTGATGTAAGTTTAAATGCAAATAATCGCCTATTACATGATTTTTTAAAATAAAAAAATGGCAAGTGGCTTGATATACTGTAAGTATACAAAATATGCGGCAAATGAAAACATTTTTTTTAAGTGCACTTCAGTGCCTTATTTTTATTACTAAATTTGTACTCACAAATGCAATATTTATTTGTAAAGAAATAGTCCAAACTTGCTTTGGACGAAAACTTATCTTAAAACTATTTTTTATTATAAGATACTTGGATTGTGTAGTGAACAAAATTATACACAATTATTATTTGCACATCAACAAAATACTGCACCACGTGATGCCATAAAAATTGCCTGCATATTATCATTGAACTTCTTACATCACCCTGTATACCGCCATAAGGAATTAATCTAAAATACCTAAAAAAGCCCTGCTTTTTTACATTCACCATACCAATTAGAAACTGGAACAAAACTAACCTCGAAATTAGTATTGAACAGTTAAAGAAGCATATATAGCATATCGAAGGCCCTCATTGGTTGGAAAATTGAGTTGTTTTTTTTTTTAATAAATTATCTTCATAAGAATTGGTTAATTTTATAGAATTTTCATAATTTATTACAAATGATAGTTTCACTGGAATCTGCTTCGTTAAAGTCATAAAGTAATTTGAAAACATTGGAGTTAAAAAATGAATGCTTATACATATGTATAATTATTCTATAAAATCAACCAATGCCTTATGTTGTAATACACCTATCTTAAGTATTATTTATGCCACGGTTTTATCTTTCGGGTATGGTGGGACTCGTTGCGACAGAACCAGATCTGGATCTGGCTTCTTCATTGATACTTGATTGGGATCCTGAGCGTGAGACAACTTTGCCCTGAAAAAGATGAATATTTTTCCTAAATTCTTTAAAAATTTAGTGTTTAAAATAGTAAAATCTTTACAAAGTAAGATCCATATATCGTCGGCATCGCTTCAGATTAATAGAAAGACCAAATGTTTAATATTGGTTGTTTTTAACACGGTCTTATTAGCTTTATACAAGGTGGGCCACACATACGTCCAAACTTTCTTTCTTCTTCTACTACACTAAAAAATATGAATAAAACTTCATATAAAATTTTGTCCTAAACGTTTTAGTTTTCGAACTACAGGGTGTTAAAAATTATTGTTTTTTTATAATAACTTTCATATCAATTGAGATATTAAAAAAAAAAACACCTTTTTGACATACAAGAAAAAATTAATTATTACCAGTGTTGTCCATGAGGGGTTTAAGGTTAATATTTTTTAGTAAAAATGGTACGCCACTGCATTTTTCTAAAGTAAAAATATTTTTTAAAATTCCCATTAACTTTGGAACAAATTCGATCTCTTGACATTTTTTTATTTGATGCACGGTCATTTTGTTTTAAATTCTACATTGAAAAATTACTTTTGATATTTATTCCTTATTAACGTAGGAATTTGATCATGCCGAAAAATGGTTTTTATTTATTTACGCGAAAACCGTGCATCAAATAAAAAAGTCAAGAGCATAAATTTCTTCCAAACTTAATGAGAATTTTAAAAAAATATTTACCTTAAGCCCCCCATGGACGACACTGGTAATAATTATTTTTTTTTCTTGTATGCCAAAATATGTGTTTTGGGGCATAAAAGGCGTTCCCCAAATTTTTAAAAATATCTCAATTGGCATAAAAGTTATTATAAAAAAATAAATAATAAAAAAAATTAACATCCTGTAGTTCCAAAAACTAAGACGTTTAAGACTAATTTTTATATAAAGTTTTTTTTTCATATTTTTAGTGTAGAATTAGCCCTTTCAGTTTGGACATATGTGTTAGGCCCACCCTGTATATGTATTTAACTTCTCCTCCAACTCCCGCCCTCTATTGGAGATATACAATAATAATGACAAGAAATTATAGAATAAAAATATATATTTAATTAACTAGGGTAATACTATTGACTTACCTTAACATTTTCATATGCACTCCCGACTTTCTCCTCAATGGAACGGAAGGACTCAGAATACCTCATCTGTCCCAATTTGGTTGTTATACTACCCGTAATACCGCCTAGGACGGACGTAGTTTTTTGATATCTGTAAAAAATTAAGGTTTTAAGGCTTATTTGGAACAATTTTATGCATAAAAATATTACAATTTTAAATCTATATATAGTCTAAGTTCAATGTTTCTATCAGATCCACCCTATAGCCCTGATTTATTTTTATGTAATTTTCCATCATTATTTAGCGCCAAAAATTGGGCATGGTGTCAAAACATATTAAGGTTGAAGCCTCAAAAATCCCTAAAATGTTATTAAAATAGCCGAGCAGCTGACAGAAAAATGGAGTGTGTATTTTTCGTACACAAAAAATCGCAGCAAGCATTTCATACTAGAATTTTTTGATACTGTTAAAATAAACATTTTTTTTTTAGTCACATGCATGAAAGCAATATACAAGGTGTTACAAAATGTTGTTAAGAAAATTTAAGAGCAGATTCGACATCACAAGATATAAAGAAACATTCAATAAAACATGGGTCCGCAAATTTTTCCTTCCCAAAATACAGGGTGTTAAACTTTTGAAAAAACAAAATGAAAACACTTGTTTTTAGTAAAAATTCCTAGACTAGATATAAACTCTACTTAAATAAGTATTTATTGTTGTTGTTGCATAATTGCTAATTAAAAATTATAAAACCTAATATTTAAAAGAAAAAGTTCATGCAGTACTCATTAATAAATTAAAAATATGCAATTTTATTTATTTTTTTCTTTAACTAAACAAGATACGAAAAAATAGGAGACACAAAAGCTGAATTTTGATTTGCTTAATCCATGAAAAGCATCAAACTTTTACCCAGTGGCGTAGATTTATTTGTTAGATATATTTCTACAGGTACCGCTCGAGGAGCCACTGGACTTATTAAATGTAATTTAAGTTAGTGATCAATTACTTCCTTCAGTGCCATAAATATCATTGCCAAATTAAAACAAAATTGGGTAAAAAAATAATGAGGAATTTGCGGACCCCTGTTTATATGAACTTTTTTCATATTTTTAATAGTAGAATCTGTCCGCAATTTTTTTAACAACATTACTATAATACCCTGTATATGTATAATATGTCATGGATTAATTAAACTAATAAGGTTAAATAACATTAATATTCATTTTATTTTAGAAAAACTCAAAAACTAAAAAGCTACTTACAGCGGGGCGTCTGTCACAGCCTTAGCAACCTGCTCTACTTTATTCTCAACAGTCTGATATCTATACAAAATCAATAAAAATAAAATTTTAAAGACATGCTTAAAAATTATAAAATAATTTTAGTATCTAGAACATTTAAGATGTTTAAACCGTAAAGTATGGGAGTTTTAAAAAAAATGATAAAAGTTATATTTCTCTGTTTTATTTACATTATGAGGGAGGAAAGTGACACTTTTTCTTCCGGATATGGTTTGACACCCGACTCGAAGCGAAGACCAACAGTCATCCAAGGGAGGAAAAGGCACTTTACTCCAGGAATGTATGAATGTATGTTATTGATTCTACTACCTTTTGAGACATTTTTAAGAAATACATAACTATTTGGCTGCAGTATCGGAAAAAGTATTCTAATTTAATTCAGAGGTCCCTGTATCTCGTAATAATTCAACACCAGTCAAAATATGACTGGTGTGACCGATGAAAGTTTATGAAAATATTTTTGATTTTCGATTTATCAGGGAATTTTCCATTTAATAAAGTTTATGTTTAAAAAACTAATTTTCGAAGTAAGGTTAAAAATCGAAAAAAATTAGGCTTTTACATTTTTCTTTAATTTTTTTCGGCAACCACGGATACATAAGAACGAAAAAGAAAAATAGTATGCCGGCTGGTAGAGGGGGAAAAGTCTATTTTTAACAAGAAATCTGATATATCTCTTATAGGGAAAACTGATAATTATTTTGGGGTAATATTCCAGTTCCAGTTGTTTAATCCAAGGCGCGGTGCAACATAATATTATTTTAGGAAACAGGGCCAAATGTATATCACCCAGGTTGGAACCTTTTTTTAGTCAACATTTTGGTAAAACAAAAATTTATTTTCAGGAAAGTATTCGAAATTTTATCGATCATTGTTACATTTACATGCTTAAATATTTAATTTTTAAATATTAATATTAATTTGATTACTTAATTAACTTTTATGTAAAAATGAAAAACTGAAACAAAATATACAGTATATCCCAACTGTATTTATACACAAAATAACTTCGCGTCTGTACAAGATACAAAATAAACTTAAATAAAAAGATGTTTATTCAAATACACTTAATTGACAGTACTAGTTAATATACAAGGTGTCTCAAAAACATAATTTTTATGGTCAAGTACGTTTTTTTAATGGAACACCCTGTACATTTTAGCAAATTTTGGCTCTGTATTAAATTCTACGCTAAAACTGTACAACACACTATAAGTCTATCATTGCTGGTTTTTGAGATATCAGCAGTATGATGATATACTCTTTAACAATTAAAAGTGAAGAAAGAAAATAGTATTTTGGTTCAAACTATTTTTAAATAATTCTGTCACTGTCAGAGTAACAAATAATGTAATACCATGTAATTAATTAACTTTTATTGTAAGAAGTACTAATAGGTATATTAGCAATTTGGTTTATTTTTAGATACTTAGACACATATTTACTTCACTGCACTAAGAAAACAGCAATATGTTAATTAAGGCTGGTTTTTAGGTTAGGTAAGTAAATATTTATCCAAAATTAACTAAATAGTTGACTTACCTATTAATATTTCTTACAATAGAAGATACATAATTACATGTTATTATACAATTATGTCACTCACTCACTGTGACATAATTATTTAAAAACAATTAAGGTCAAAATATTATTTTCTTTCTTTACTTTTAATAGTTTATGAGTCATCAGCAATGATATGGGTATCTCAAAAACCAGCAATAATTGGCGTATAGTGTAACATTTATGTGGATACATACGGAGTTATAATTTGTTAAAATATAAAGAGTGTTCCATTTAAAAAACCTACTTAACAATAAAAATTTGATTTTGAGACACCTGCTATATTAACTGGTACTGTCAATAAAAAGAGTGTAACCAAATAAAAATTTCTAATTTTAAGTTTATTTATTAATCTTGTACAGAGGCTAAGTTATTTCTGTGTATAAATAGAGTTGGGACACCCTGTATTGCGATTTACGTGTATTAAAAATGTATTTATATGTGGGTAAAGATGTTTTTAAATCAATTCCAATCACCATAAACCTGAATGATGATAACGAGAGTATGGCGTGCATAAACTACAAATTAATATCCTAACAGGTGATGTTTACATTAATATTTCATGCTCTAATTGAAAACAATCCAATTAATTTAAACCATAACTTACACATTGCTCTCTTTAACGTTCTTAATTCCTTGGTTGATATCATCAGACACCTCTTTTAAGAACGTAATGCCCAGATTCTTCTTGAGCTCCGCACTCCTGCGCATTTTAGACGCCAAGACCGTCCTCAGGGTGGCGATTTCGTCCTCGGTTTGGGCCAGTTCTTCGCGCCAAATGTTCTCTTGTTGTTCCTTTTCCTCGGCAGTAAGGTGGGAGAGGTCGGGAGCGACGTGGTCGGCGGCCATGGCTTCTTCTGAAATGATAAAAATGTTGTAATTTTTCGTACTTATCAAAAGCTTTTTCTTATGATTATTTCCTTCCTATTAATTTTGACCAATCGCTATCAAGAATTGGTATGTTAAATATAAATTTTAAGTGAAAAAATTACTTAACGACTGTCAACTTAGATGTCAGCAGTTTTTCCGTAAAAAAATCGAAAAAAATTGTAATCTATATATCTATAATTGTTTACTGTCAAATTCCCGAGGATGGCCATATTTCCGAAACTATTAAAAATTGGTTATAACACATGAGGACTTTTTTAATGCTCTTGGATAGATCTTTTGAATGATGATAAATATACAGGGTGTTCCATTTAAAAAAGTATATTTTTTAAAATAGCTCGAAAACGCAATGTTCAATTGTTTTTCTGTTGGCAGCACGTTAATTAGCGGAAAAAATGCCACAACTTTGCTAATTTAACCGACTTTGTATCTTCAATAATAAGGAAGTTAGCAATAGTGCCGACTTAAAAATGATCACCCTGTACAAGAGAACGTTTAAAAACACCAATATTATTAAAATTTAGTTTAGATGATAAAACTATTCAATTAATGGTATTTGTTGAAGTTATACATAATTTTTAATAAATATTAAATAAAAAATAATAATGAATTTTCCCTATGTTTATTGTGTGGGAATAAGGGATACGCAATTAAGCGATTTTTTTGGTAAAAACAAAGCAAGCTATGAAAAAACGTTAGAAAATAAACGAAAGATGTATTATGATTACTTTAATCTAAACAAAGGATAATAATTGCACAAAACTCAGTGGCGTACATAATTTTTTTTTATAAACATTTGTTCAGATGCCTTATGAGCCGTCAATGGATAAAAATTAGAAAAGAGTTTTTCATTAAAAAATATTATCATTTCATAGTAAAAAGCGTGGGGTGCATTTTACTATTTTTTTCATAACTTTTCCATCATAGATATTTGCAAATATAATAATTATAACATTTAATATATTTATCACCCCACGCTTTACTATGAAATGACAATATTTTTTTTTAATGAAAATTATTTTCTAATTTTTAGTTCGGTTGCATATAAAAGCGTGTTTTTTAGTTTTTTTAAACTATTAATTATTTTTCATTTTTTAGTTTCTGCTACTCTTGACAAAATGGCGAAAAATTTTTAATGAACAAGAGTGGCAAATTTTAAAATTTTTTCCAATAGATTGCAACTCACTAAAAATTTCTTCTTCATTAAGTAGCAAAGTTTGAAAATTTGCCAACAGATGGCAATCCAGGCAATGTTTGGACCGTTGCCACATATTGCAACCCACTAAAAATTTCTTCTTCATTTAATAGCAAAAGTTTGAAATGTTGCCAACAGATGGCAACCTAGGTGTTGTTTTTATAATATAATGGAATTTTTTTTTCCTGGCGATCCAAAAAAAGATAACGGGATACTGTTTGCAGATTATCGTATTGTCATGTTTCCTTAATACGTGTGCAGAGTTCCAAAGAAATCGAATAGCTAAAGTTGGTTATTAATTAGCTCAACGATTCCGTTACATGGCCAGATAGTTACAACCCAAGTTACACATAAGCGTGTTAACGGCATTTACTAACTGGTGTCCATAAAAATTGAACACCAATGGTGCAACTAACCCTCATTTTTATTGTTCATAAAAATTGAACACCAATGGTGCAACTAACCAAATTGTGTAAAAACCGCAAAATTTCTTCTTCATTTAATAGCAAAGTTTGAAATGCTGCCACCAGATGGCATCCTAGGTGTTGTTTTTATAATATAATGGAATTTTTTTCCTGGCGATTCAAAAAAAGATACCTGGGATACTGTTTGCAGAATTACTGCACTGTCATGTGTCCTTGACACGTGTGCAAAGTTTCGAAAGAAATCGAATAGCTGGAAGTTGGTTAAAATTAGCTCAAAGATTCCGTTACATAGATAGATAGATAGTTACAACTCAAGTTAATAAAAGACTTAAGTGAACTAAAATTTAAAACATACTGCTCGAGAATTAAAAGGTCAAAAGCTATTTTTAATTTGATTGAATCACAAATAAACAACAGTGTAAATTAAAATTAGAGTGGCTTTGTTATTTTAAAAATCTGTCGTCTGGCGCGATATCTAAGGCTCGTTTTACACGAGAAACGCGACGTTTTTGACGCTAAATGATTTTACTTTAAAGTGTCTGTGTAGTACGGAATATTTTCTTTCTATTAAAGGTAGTGTCCGACTAGTGTTGGATTGATCAGCAGGCTGACTAGGCTAGAGTCTAGGGCGGCAGATTTACTGCATAAATTGTTAATTTAAATTTAGAAAAAAAACGAAATCCACAGACATGCAGGTGTAACCACGGTCTACCGTGGGTATACCCACAGTAGACCTGCACAGTTTTTATTCAGGTAGACCTGAGCGTGTGTGGGCAAAACTGTGCAGTTTTTAGCCCGTTCAGGCGACCTGAGAAAAATCAAAAATATCCTATTTGTACCGGCCACAGACACGCAGGTCGACCGTAGAAGTCGTAAAGTTTTTTAACCTGTTTATTTTAAAAAGGCGACCGAAGCCGGCATCCTTTGTAAACTCGAGGGTGAACTGGTTTATTTGTAATTGAAAAAATACATAGTAATTGATTATGGCAACAGAATTTTTTAAACAATGCAAAACATTTTTGGGTTGTTTTTTTAATTTTTAAAAGAATAAACTATAGGTAAACTCCATTTAATAAGTTAATGATTATAAATATAATTTAAATGTATAAAAATACTAAAATTAAATAAATAATATACAAGGTGTCCCATTAAATAAAAGCTTGTGTGTATGACTATGGTTACCATAATTTCTTTAGTCAAATTAAAATGAGACAAATAACTTTGTTTTCTCATTAATGCATTTATTGATATTTCGACTGCTTGCTACATTTTCAAACCGAAAATTTAGCAAGCTTCAGGACTGAAGTCAAAATGTCAATAAATACAGTGCTAGAAAATATAGCTATTTGTTTCTTTTTAATTTGAAATGTACTAATCAGAAAGTAACGGACAACTTAATTCAGTAACTCTTTAATCAATATCGAAACACCTTTATTTCTGATATGTTAAGCGGGAGGGACCACTATTTTAAACCTAAATGTTTTCCTAAAAAAATGGTTTATAAAAACAAAACGTAAACATAATTAATATGCACAATGTGTCACCTTAATTCTTTAGACTGTCTTCTTACCACGCATTGGCAAAAATGGACGGAGGTAAACAGGGGCGCGAAAATATCTCTTTTACCTGCACGCCTGTAAGGTTACGTTTATATCATAGGTAAATGGGGCGCCAGCCCTTCCGGAAGGGGTGTGGGTCAGGGCAGGTAAGAATTCCAATAATTGACACTAATAATTTGTATACCACTTAGTCAGTTCAGTTCTCATTGTAATAGTGAATTGATGTGCGAAAGATTTCCACTCAAGATTTTAATAGTGAGAAAATGTCGGTATCAGTAATTGAAAGTGTGAGTGGAAAGATTTAATAGCCTACAAAAATTTTACATTTTCAAAGACAGTAAACAAAAGAATGTAAATATTTTTGATGCAATAAATGTTTCGTAATTAATAAAATTTTTAAAAATAGACCAACATTTTATTTCGATACCTTTACTTTAAAGAAAACATTTGCGCCCGTTTACCTATACGATTTTATCGACCCAAGATCCCTGCGTCCCATTTACCTGTTCAATAAAACTTTTGCGAAGGTCTTGCGCCCCGTTTACCACCGACGGCAAAATTACCCATAGAAGTGGAGCTACGTGACATGTAAACGTTTTATATATTTATTATTATATTGAGTACCTGGACTTTTTACAATGGGCCGTTATCAAAACCAGTGTAGCCCCTTTATTATACTGCGCCGCTTTGTCCTACTAGCAGCGCAAAGAAGCTGCCGACAGGAGGGGTGAATCACATTTTGGACTCTACGTGGACTTGATAACTTTTATGATTTTTATTAGTTGATTTCAACGAAATTTCATGTTATTGCCATAAACGACAACCTTTAGTTGTTGTTTAGTCTCTGTATTGGGGTGGTTGTCATTTTTCACAGCACACAGTCAACGCAAGTTAAAGAATGTCTGGTCTGAACCAAAAAAAAATCATTGAAGAATTTATTGAAATGTATAAATCTTATCCATGTCTATGGCAAATCAAAAACAAGGATTACCATGACCAGAAATAAACGGGAAGCTGCTTATCAAGAACTTGTTAAAAAATTAAAGGTTGTTTTGTAAGATAATAAAATTGAAAGTTGAGATTATACTCCCAACTCGGACCTATACTTAAAAAGGTAAAAGTTGTTTTTTTATTTATTTTTTTACCATAACTTTTTAGCCAACCAATAGCGGTTTTGTTTCAAATATATAAAAAAGTGTTTAAACGACAACAGATGGGAAAGGTCGCTTCTTATTCGGATCTTTGACTAATTGCATATCACTATGTGAAAGTAATAACAGATTTTAAAGAAAATGATATGATATACAGGGTGGTTCAAAATCGCAAAAAAAAATAAAAAAAATAAAAAATATATTTGGAAACAACTTAATACAAAAGCATTAAAAAGTAAGTTTTATACATTTTTTTATCATTTATGATTACTCAGGAAAATTAAGTGTTAACTAAAATAAGCTTCACATATGCAAACATTATTAAGTTAAGTTAAAATGCATGTAAATATTATCAAAGGGTAACGATTTACTTAACAAAAAATTAAAATTTCTATTACGTAATAGTATTTAAATAAGTAAGTACATACAAAAATATTCATAATAAATTTTTTTATATTGGCAAAATACCATTTTCGTAATTTTGGATCTCCCTGTATATCATAAGGCGGTTCTTTTTAAGGCTTTTATTTTAAAAAATCTCTTTTCTTTCTACGTAATTGTAAAAATATTTTTTTATTTGTTCTTTTACGTTAACCTTAAGTTATTCCAGAAACCATAATCAATGGAAATAAATTATTTATAACTTTTAATTACGATTTTTATTTTTAATTATTATTAATTACTATTAGAATAGTAGGTATCAAAAATATATTCTTTTTTTTTTCAAAGATATATTTCGCAATTTTAAACCACCTTGTATATCCTGCAGCGATTTTTTTCTTTTCTTCAACACCGATATTTTCTTATTTAAAATATATCTTGTTTTTATATATATATATATATATATTATATATAGGTAATGTCGAAGGTCAAAAACGGACTATTAAATTAAATACCGAGTTATACTTTTCAAGAAGATAGTTATCTACAAGTTCCCTATTTACACTTTTTTTCTATTTCAAATATTAACTGAGCTACGGAAGAAAAAAAGTGGACCAAACAGTTTTTGGAAACATCTAGTAAGCCATGATTATTCTTAACGAAATAAAAAGCGATTTAAACTAAGCACTAAAAAATACAGTTCTTTTCCCATTTATCCATCTCTGTAGCGGAAGCGGTTTTCAAGATCACTGTACTAAACATCGAAAATAGTATACCCTGTATAATACATTTTATCAAAGAAATATTTTATTCTTAAAAAAATCATAAAAAACAATAAAATAAAACGAAACTATTTACATATATTGTGGCACAGCAATACCGTATTTGTCATTTAACCTAAACATTTATTTAAATTATATAATTTTTAATTATTATATCCTTTACCTGTTAAACTTTATTATTCATTAAAAGAAATCTGGTTTACGGCCGACCGAAGGAAAAAAACTGTGCAGTTAAACCTGATTGCCCCACACACGCTCCGGGTCTCAGGTCTACCCAGTACTGTTTCGGCCGACCGGAGAAAAAAAACTGTGCAGTTAAAACTGTACAGTTATACCTGATTGCCCACACACGCTCAGGTCTCAGGTCTACCTGAATAAAAAACTGTACAGGTCTACCGTGGGTATACCCACGGTAGACCGTGGTTACACTTATTACAGTAATGAAGTGCCAAACAATGAATCATAATTATATACCTGAAAATAGAATTATAATAAAATTGAAGGATAATAACAGAATAATCTACTATAGTATAAATATGCGTGAGCTTGACATATTAAAATGTTCATAACTATTTCCCTCGTAGATATCTTACAAGCTGAACAAGTTGTGAACATTTAATAGTTTAATGCACCCCATCACGCTTTCATTCTGAAGTGAATTATTCTGTTATTATCTTAAATTTTATTATAATTCTATTTTGAGGTATATAATTATGATTCATTGTTTGACCTTTCATTACTGTTATACAAACTCTTTGTAATGAAAAATTATTTTCTAATTTTTAGTTCGGTTGCATATGTTCGTGTTTTCTAGTTTTTTTAAACTATTGCTTATTTTTCATTTTTAGTCTGATATATCAATTAGTCTTCTGCGGACATGTGATATTGAAATGTTTCACGAACTATTTCGTAATCTAATCATTTCATTTAAAGCTTCACTGTTGCATGGGGTTTCAGAACGCAACTACTCCGAACAAGTTTCTGTCAGCCTTATGCTGAGAGTACGTCCGAAACTGCACGCATGCGCAGATCGCGCACTAGCTCTTTCTCTGTTACTCTGCTACAGAAAATCTATAAAAGGAATTTATTTATCCTGGCGATCCTAATCAGGATAACGGGATACTGTTTGCGCAGATTATTGCATTGTCATGGGTCCTTGATACGGGTGCAAAGTTTTCAAAGAAATCGAATCGGTGGAAGTTGGTGAAAATTAAGCTTAAAGATTCCGTTACATACATACATGCATACAACCCATGCTAATAAAAGGTCGGTAAAGTCAAACATGTTTTATTTAATAAATTACAGGGTTTATTTCTATTCTACCATACGTGACGGCAGGCGAGGCGATTTACCTAGTTCCTCTTTACCAATAACTTCCTAATAAAACATGTTATTAAATTTGGCATGCTTTCTATTCGATGTAAAAACGTTTACTAAATGTTTTTGTAGCTCATTTACATTAACTATAGCAAATTTGATGACCTATATTATTCGGATTCATTCACTTTTATAAGTTAATTTTATAAAATATATCACATATAATATTACATATTAATTGGTTATACAGGGTGTTTATTTAAAAACTTACCAGTCAAGTTATCTGCGAAAAAGAGACAGATTTAAGAAAATCGCCGAAAAACGTCAAAATATTTATTGAGGGGATCGTTGTTTACGAAAAATTGGACGGGGCCCCTTTCAATTCCTTAACTCCCAGGGCTACCACCCCAAAATTCATGAAATGAGAAGGGGTCCAGTGATACATCGTTTTTAAAGCTCCTGACGAGTACTTTATAACCCTAGAATATAAAGTCAATATCTGCACCTACTACAAAATGGTGGTAGTTTAAAAATTACCCACGTACCAGATTGGGATGGACTTATTTCCAAAACTAATAAAGTTAGATGTTGCTAATGTGGTAGTTTCTTAAAGCTCTTTTAAGAATCTTATAAAAATTTTGATACTAGTGATAATATACAGGAGAGGATAAAAAGTGTGTGTTTTTTTTTATAAAGAACACTGTATATTATATTACCAATAAAAATATATTTAAAAGAGCTTTAAGAAAATACTCCATTAAGCACCAGTAAAGTAGTGTCTTCAGACAGTGAGGGTGTCGGACGTTAGGCTTAGCTCGCATATCATCGGCCATAATCGACTGCCCGCTTCGTAAAAATGGTACGCTGATTATACGCTGAAATAGTACGCTGATATTGTTTTTACGAAGCGAGTAGTCGATTATGGCCAATGATATGCGAGCAAAACCAAATGTCCGAAGTCGCCCCCGCTGTCCGAAGACACCTCACTTTACGGGACATCTTACTTTATAAGTTCCGGAAATATGGCCATCCCAATCAGGTATTTGGGTAATTTTTAAAAGTACCGCCGTTTTGTAGTAGATAAAGATATTGACTTTATATTTTAGGGTTATAAAGTACTTGTCAGGAGCTTTAAAATGATGTATCACTCAACCCCATTCCCTTTTAAGAACTATGTGGTGAGGGCCCTGCTAGTTAAGGGGTTAAAGGGGCGCCGGCCGATTTTTGTAAAAACGTTCCCCCTCAATAAATATCTTGACGTGTTTTGGCGATTTTCTTAAATATGTCTCTTTTCGCAGCAACTTGAGTGGTAAGTTTTTAAATAAACACCCTGTATATAATATTATAATATTATTTGCTTGCAGGTTGAAAAAACACAATATCTTCTATGACTAATATTCCTTATTTGATTAAATTAGTAAAAAGCATGTCATTTATATTTAAATTTACTTTGTTAAGTTTATTATCACTTTTAATTTTTTTATTTAAAATAAGTTAATGAACTAAATAAAAGCAGTAAGTATTGTCCTTCTGTTTCTATGAATAATTTTGTTTTTTGGTGAACATCCATATAAAGTAATAAGTATGTATAACAAAAACTACAACATCTCTGCTTCGGCTATCCCTTTTAAAAATGCATTGTGACATATGAAAGGTACAGGAATTAAACAAGGATTGTCCATTTTTATCAAAATCGAGGATTTTTAGCACAATCTGTTGGTACATTGTTATTCTTTACTTAAATCCAAATAAAACTAGGATTAGCAACTCAGACCTGAATAAATCTGGGAGAGTCCTATTGCATACTATTCAAGAATAAATATTCATATTCATATTTATATTTTTTTATTAATGCTTGCATACAAAATTGTATTTACACACGTCAAATATATAAACATAATAAACTTAAACAAAATTTACTAATACACAGATCACAGATAATACAATCAATAACAGTTTAATAAATTTCACACTTAGTTTATATTAAAATATTAAAATCCTAACATTTAAAAATTCTTCAAAAGAATAAAAAGCATTTTGCTTCAGAATTTTTTAACTGCCCTCTTAAAGAGGAAAGGGAAACTTCTTTTAAGTCACAGGAAAGCTTGTTGAAGAATTGAATGGCAAGGCAACCAGGACCATCCTGACACCTCTTCAAGTGATTATACCTTGGCATCAAATGCTCTTTAGCTCGCGTATTGTATGAATGTATATACTGATGGGTCATAACTATACACGTTCGGGTTTTTCTATATGTGTAGCAGTAATAGTAATATACCAAAATTGTCATATATCATAATGTTGTTTTTTTGACAATCCTTGTTTTATTTCTGTACCCTTTATATGTATGTAAAAATCACATGAAACCAAATCTGGCAGTGGTTTGGGCCATCAAGAAAAAATGATCCAAAAGTGGTCTTATGCCACATATTGTGCAAAATAATTTTTTATGTATAGTAAATTAAGCTAAACCTGCTACCCTAGTGGAAGCTCTTTGAATACCAAAGTATTTTGGTGAAAATCATTATTTACTTTTATACAAGTATTAAGTGTGTGAAAGAAGGCTGGAATAAAATTTTAACTAAAAAAACTCTAAAAATGAATTAAGTATTTTGTTTTTTTAATTTTTCTTACCTATCGTATGTAAATTATTTAAACTTATTTTTTCTTTGTTTGATAACTGTTTATTTAAACTAATATGCGAATTTTAATTTGTTTTCCTATGTTTTTATACAGGATGTCCATGAGATGTGGTGCCAAATTGCTATGGTAAAATCCTCCCAAAATAACGAAAAAATCATCAAGATACAGGGTGTTAACCTTTTCAAAAAACAAAATTTCGAAAACACTTATTTTGGTAAAATTTGTTAGACTAGATATAAATGTTTTTAAATTGTTTTTTTTTGTTAAATTTTTTTCCAATGTCGGTTTTATAGTCTAGGAATGTGCAATTAAGTGGAGGTATTTCTTTTTTTTTAAACTAGATAAGATCTGAAAACAATTTAAGAGACATAAAAGATGTGTGTTATTTGCCTAATCTAAACAAAATTTAAAATCCCAAACACATTTCCACAGTTAGTAGTGTACCTTTTTTTGTTAAAAATAATCATTCAGGTGAAGATGGAGACACCACTGGATGTATTAAATTTAATATTTAATTTAATAAATTATAATAATTATTGCTAAGTTCCATATTTGAAAGTAACTCTTAATTCCAAACATATTCTCTTTATAATAATTTTCAATATTATTCAAAATACAGGTACTTTACTCATGAGCAAAAATTACATTTTTGACCAAACTTCATAACTGACTGAACATTTGGATATCTGATGGTTACTTTTTAGGTTTTAGCCTATGCAAAACTTTTTATTAAGAATATTTTTTTCATAAAAGAATATTAAAAAAGTTTCCATATGACTGCAACTTACAAACGTAGACACCTCGGTAGACACTGTATGGATGGAAATATTCAAAACTGATAAATTAAAATCGAATAAGATTTGGAAAGTAAAATGCCATATTACTTACCACTTTGGCTTAAACTAATATCTAAGTATTTCCTAAAGCTACTATCTTTTGGTAACTTAGCCAAATATGGCTTAGTCAAATCACTGTACCGAACCCTAACTTGCTTCTTCAATTTATTTCGAAAAAGGTTCGTATAATAACATTTGCCCGCTTCACTTTAAAGAATTCTGCTTCCACATTAACCGAATCATCATTATGATTTACACTGGTCACTTCATCAAAATCAAGTTGTCTTAAATCGAAAATATCAAGTTCGTTTTCTAAGAGGTCATATTCATCTATAAAATCACTGTCATCTAAGTTATCAAGGCTGGGGGTCGTGGTACTATCCTGAGGATTAAAATAAGGGTCTTCAATGTATTCTAGACTGGGGTGTTCAGCCTCATCAGTCATTTTAGAATACTATTCTTCCACAGTCACATATTAACAATAAAACAAGTAATGGTAAAAAACGTGAAGCCAGCTGCCAAGAGCTGGCAGTACTCTACCACATCACGCTGGAAGAATTAAGAACAAAGTACAGTTCTTTTTTTGTTTTTACTTTCACCTGAGGTCAACAACTACCTGATGAAGATAATGCTATGCAACCAGATATACATACCGTTTCCTTTTATAATTAATTTTGGAAATGTAATGATTCATTTGTGTTTAAGTATACCGGCGCTTTGAGTTTGTGTTTGTATTTTTAAAAAGACAAATAAATTATCTTTTCCATGAGACTTTAAAAGATTGTTAATAAAAATAAATGCGTAGGAGTAAACGGCAAATGGTAAAGTTCCATACTTTGACACGTCACTAAAAAGGGAATTGAGAAGCGCGGATAACTAAAGAATATCAACAAAAATACCTCTACGTATAATCGAGTTAAATAATCCATTTAAATACATTTTCATTTTCAAATTTGAGACGTTTTTCAATGGCTGGCACAAATATTTTGGTGACTTAAAACAGTCTAAAAAAACACAATAAACAATGAATTTTTGGGCTTACCGGTCGTAGGACTGATGCTACTCATTTTCTCTAGTGGGCACTTGGTTTTTCGAGTAAAAAAAGGTAGATTTTTTTTATCTAATTTTGATAAAAACAGATATAAAAACACGAATTAATATAAATCTTGTGATAAGATGATTAGAATGTTGACAGCTAAATTAAGAAGCGTCAGACGCGTCCTCTAGTACATTTTTGCCGTACGAATTTTTTTGTATGAGGAAAGAGTAGCAACAATAAAATAATAGCAACCTAACCCTTAACTTTTTTAATTTTTTATTAACTTTTTAACATGAAATCACCTGTTAATTATGCGTTTTTAACTTTACCACTCACACGGAACTGTTAGTACTTTTTTTCTCACACAAAGCGGCAAGGCAACACCTAGTGATAGATGCTCTAAGGTCAATTTGCTAATGCGTTTCAAGCCTTAGCAAAAAGCCCAACGACCCTTCAGTTTTTACGTCGTCATCGTTCTATAAAACTAAATAAAACTTTGATTTATTTAGATTTGTAACTTTTATAATCAATGGGGTCTCCTAACTGTAATTTAGCTCTAAGCCATATTAAAGCCTTCGATCTATTCAAAAACGAAAGCTTCTTTAATGAACATCTATTTGCTTTAAGATTTACTCCAATGAACCGGTTTCTGACAGAGCAACACTACCTTTTGGGTGGTTTTGGTCAGAGCCTCTTTCATCACGAGTTTATACTCTCGACTCGAATTACACTTTAACAACACTACTAAATGGCAGAATAAATTTCTCCTTGGTTCCCGACGACTTAATGACCTTTTTTTAATCCTCCAGGAATAATGGTTAAAAAGGATTACTTTTGGTAAAATTTAGTTTCGGTCAGTGGCAGATTTACATATTTGCCGCTCGTAGGCTTTTAATTTTTGCCGCCCCTACTTTTTAATTTTTAGTTCAGGTTGGTTCTAGTTAATTAAAAAAAATTGTTCTTTCGGTCCAAAATTTTTTAAGAACCAAAAACAAATATGTCTACATTGTTTCAAAATCGACATTAACAATTTATGAAGTAAATCTGCCGCCCCTAAAAATTTGCCGCCCTAGGCTTCAGCCTACTCAGCCTGCTGATAAATCCAACACTGGTTCCGGTGCTTCTATAGCCACACGTTACGGTTATCCCTGCCTGTAATTCTCATATAGCCTCATATGGTTAAAATTTTCCTTGACTTTATTAAATTATAGCCACAGATATATTACATATCGAGTTTTATCTTTGATGGTAAAAAAATCCCTATTAAAGTTGTTGCTGTAGATGTGAAAGCTAATTAAAATTAACTAGAACTAACCAGAACTAGTTGCAAATTGAAATTTAAAATGTCTTACTCAATCCACGGATATCCGTAGAGTGTGGCAATAGACACTGTTTGAAATGTTACTTTTGGTTAACCTGCTTACTGGATACTGCTTTGTTTATGGCGTTGCTGCAAGGCAATTGCCAGTTTTGGTTAACCTTTCATTGTGCCTTTCATACGTCAAAGACCCACCTTAACCTCACATTTTCTTAGGTGGAATGTTTGATATTTTTACAAATATAAATTAAAATGCTGCGTTTAGTTCATAATCTAAATATTTTAAAAGTTTCCACAGAAACCATTAATAGTTCATACACAAATTTACAGGCAGTTAGGATGGCGTAAGCCTAGATGGATTCTCATGGCTAAAAGTAAAAGATTTAGAGTAAACCAAAGGTGAGAAGTTCAACCAATTAAGAAATGTATCTACACTGAAATAAAGCTTTCTGATTTTATTTCTGATCATTGCAATTACATTTTTGTTAATATTTTAGACCGGTTATTCCAGAAGATGAGTATAAAGAATTACTAAGACTAAACAACAATTACAGAAACCATATTAAATCAATAAGATCGATATCTCTACTAATAAGTATAGTGTCGCTAATCAAGCTAGTTTAGATCCTGAGGAAATATTAAGAATGTTTAAAGAAGATCTTGGAAGATGTCAAGCAATAAATGATGAGTGGAATGCTCAACAAAAAGTTCAAGGAAAAACGCCTAGCTGAAGTATTAGAAGAAGGTATGTTGAAGTTTACTTTAGCTTAAAATTCTACCGTTGGTCCTGTATAATAATTCAGCATAAATACATGTTTAAAAATTATTTTAGAACTTGATTTTGTAAGAAAACGTATTGAAACAGAACTTATCAAAGAAGAACAACACCTTGAATTAGTAGAAGAAATAGTTCGTAGGGAAAAAGTTGCCTCGGAACATTTCATTACAGCAGAAAATATTGATGCTGCGATAGATAGTGCTTTAGCTCAGGAGGTTGACTACAACTTTGCTATTGATATTAATGGAGAGAAATTGGTGGGTAGAGAGACCAGGCTAGTTCAAGAAGCTGAAAAAGTCAGTGTGAAAACAATAATTTTGTAATAAAATAACATGTAAATAGTACCTTTTGTTTTATTTTTTTCTAGTATATCATTTTAAATAATATTAGTAAAATTAAAATCTTTCTGGGTAAAAAATAAAAAGTAGTTAAAAAATCTTATAGCTGAAAGATCAGTGGTGTAGAGTCCCACCTGTAAAATTGACCTAAGATGTCTAACTCCTATACACCTCATTATTTACAACTTATAAATATCTAATTTAGATAGTAGGCACAATGTAAAATACTTTGTAAATAATTTAATCCAAGATGTCTAACCTATTCACCTCATTCTTTACAATTTATAACATTCTAATTCTAGATAGGCAATGTAAAATACTTTATAAATGTACCTAGAAAGTTTTTACAGACTAAGCAGATTTATAAAAATCAGGATCCATTTTCTTAAGTTTTTAAAAACATTAATACTGTATACATCAACTTTATTGTCACAGTCGGCCTTCTATTGCATCCATAATGCAGAAAATCAATTTCTTATTTGAACGTGTAATAGCTTTTACCAGATGAAATAAAGCTTTTAGTTGCATACAATAGAAAACCATTCCTAGTTAAGTTTACAAACAGTTTTTTAAATAAAACATCTTAATGGAAGCAGATGACATTTGGAGAAAAAAAAGGAGAAAGAGAACTTAATGTTTAAAAGAGTGGAGAGCTTGTAGCCTTAGAATAACCTTTAAAATGCGTGTAGGAAATAATATAAAAAAAAACTAACATTTTACTTGCTTTATTCCTAGATTAAAAAACTTACAAAGAATGTATGAATGAAATTTCTTTAAATTTAAATAAAGTTTCAAATTTTACCTTTAATATTAATTTTTATTAGGTTATTGGAATTAAACTATTATTAATAAAATACTGAAAATGTAAAACATATTATTTATTGCCTATGTATAATATCTTTTGTACAAAACTTTTTATTACATATAAAAATTACCCTTAAATTTTATGGTTATGAAAACAAGGATTGCAAAAACTCATTTCTACTCTCTTTCGCTTCATCCTCCACATCTATAGCAGAAGTTGTTGCAATTTCATCAATATTTTCAAATTCTTTATTAGTCACTTCTTTATCTTTCTTCTTCTTGTCCAAATTGGCTGTAAAGAAGTTGGTTTCTTTTTAGCCAGTTGAATTTCAGCCTTTAGTTTTTTACTTCTAGCTGCTCTTTCATAAGCTAGTCTTTCATGTAAATGTGTCCATTTGAAGTTTGATAGGTATTTTGTATTCCATAAACAGTCATAATGTTTGGATTTCTTTCTTGTACTGACTTGTGTATTATTAAGTAAGGCAGCTACACGTTTGGCTACACATTTTTTTCGAACTCTACCCATCCTTCTGTGAATTTCTTAGCAGTTTTCCGTTTCTTTTTCTTTTCACCAGGTTTTATATCTAAAAAATTCGTATTTGCTAATATAAAAAAATAAAAAGTTTCTGTAATACCTATCAGTATTATACAAATATTGGGCAATTGTCTGTGAAAGTTGTAGCAGCAACTCCCGATTTTGACGATATTTGATACAAGGGTTTTTCGCTAATCACAAATCTGAAAGGGCTCTTTGTTAGGAAAAGCTTTGTTCCCAAGATATCCATTATCAAAGTTGAAAAGCGCAACTCACTTTTTCACATTATTTCCCCTTCTTTTTTGCGCACAATTCTGATTCTTAACAAAGTGGTGCACAATAACATCGATCTTCTTCACCTTTAAGACACCATTTTTCTGCCATATTTTACACTTTAAATACAATTGCATACCTTCAATAATTAATACCAATACTTTTACTTTCAAAATAAAGGATTATGGTGGATGGTGGCTTGCTGTGTTTTTAAAGGGAACCTGCAATTTATGATAAAAGGTGTAAAATACATAGAAAAACGGATTTTAAAAGGAAAATCAAATGTTAGCAAAAATTAAATTTGAACTTAAAAATCACGAATTGTTTGGTAAAAAGAAGAGGGAATATAGTGAAAATTGTGTTAGTTTGATTTTCAACTTCAATGATGATTTCTGATTTTTTTATCAGATTTGTGATCAGTGCCCCAAAAAACCCTGTATAGGTACTAATTTCTCGGTCAAAATCAGAATTCTGCCTGCAACTTTTCTATTACCACTAAACATTGTTCATATTTCCTTGTTTACCTTTATCCAAAAGCTGCAAATACACTCATTAACTTTGCCATACTGGGACCTTAGGCTTCACCCTGGTTAGAGGGTCAGAGCACAAACACAGAAAAGAAAATGGTTACTAGCAACTGGCGAAAATTCTAAAATCCTTGGAGAATATACTAGCTAGAGGCAGCCTAACCGCTTTGTTGTGCGAACAGCTGGGGTCAAAGAAAAAGAGTACTAAAATATTTTTTTCGCTCTGACAAATGAACCAAAAGACCAAAAGTGTTTGTTAGTTGACATGGGATTTCAATTTAAATGGTTAGCAACGTGTTAAAGGGTGGTAGCACATAGCAACAACAGGGTTTTCGATTTCCGTTGGCAAGTTGGCAATGCTGAAATGAGGTTATCAAAATTCTACGTCACAGGATCAAATGACATTTCACGTCTATAAAAACAATTTATTGATAATATTTTTAATTGTGTGTTTTTGTATTGTTAAGATATGATTCACAGATTATTTAAATAATTTCAAGTGATCACAAAGCTTGTAGTTTTCTGGCGACGTTGTACTTTTGAAAATAATCAACATGGGTCTTTTCAGGAACACTACAGATGCCAGTATACAGGACGAAGTTGGTGAGTCATTGTTTATTCGATTAACAAGCTGTTTTGTGGTTTCCATTTCTGTATAGTTGACTGGAGATCACTTTCTGGTTATTTCTATACCTAGGGTACCCAAGAGTGAACCCATATACACACTTTGAAAGAAACTGTACCTTGATTACACAAACTCAGCAAAATTTCATCACAATACTTACTCTAAATTTGAAATGATTGACAACTATTAACAGATATACTCACTGTAGAAATGCCTTAGAGCATACCTAGAAGGTAGGCTCGAAGGCAAGTCTACTAGTAAAACTGATAACTACTATGAATTTGTGTAAAAATGCACTTTCAGTTTAGTATATACACGGTCGCAGTTACTCGCAAGCTTCCTTTTAGTTCAGGGAATGTATGCCCATTTAGATATAGCTGTGTTATTACCAAACAATATGAGGACCTACAAAATATATAAAAATAGTCCCAAAAGTATAAAGCTCTTTATAAAGATAAAAAATAAAGTAGTATCCTGAAGAAAAAGTAAAAAAATTGAAACAAAAATATACAACCTAAAATGGGTACTGCCAAATAGGGTTTTTTGCTGTTTTTAATGATTTTTAAAAATAAATGATACTTACTGATTTTAGACCCTTTTTCTTAATACTAGTTAACCAATTAATTATAGTAACTTAACAAACTTCCAGGACCGGGATGTGAATAGGGGTGCTGGGCGGTAAAATGAGTTAATATTTGTCAAAACACATCCAAAGTTAAGTAACAATCATTTGTTTTTCTGAATATTTTTCTTAAAAAATGGATAAATTTAAAAGTAAATTGAATTTTATGATTTATTACCTCAAATTAGCAAAAAAGTTAAAGAAACGCCATTTATTACAAGTAAAATAAGACGAGCATTTGGCAACATTGAAAATATGTCAAAGAGATATATTTTTTTAATTCCTTAATAAAGCCAAAACTTGTAACACTAGGTATAGGTATGTGTTTTGTAAAAGTCACATTTATTAACCAACTAATGTATTTTATTATATTTACACCTGACCATTATTACTTTATTTTTTACTATTTTTGTTTTTATTTGTCATTTTTAAATAAATTTAATACTAGTTATAGGTCATATTTTGTAAAAAAATACATTTTTATCATAATATTGTATTTCAAATTGTGGTCAATACGTTTTTGATACTCTTTTTTGCTTTGTGAATGAGAATTTTTATTCTTCCCACAATAAGGTTTTTTTTGATTGATTGATTGATTGAGAGTTGACTAACCAGACCTAACTCGACCATATCTAATCAATCTATCACATTAAATTTTATTTAAAAAAATCCACTACATATAAAACTTGTATGCATAAAGTTAAACAAATAAGCCATTTGTTGTTCTGATTAAAAGCAAAAGAACTTTCAAAAACTCATTTTTTTTTTTACAAAATTAAGCATATTTTATAACAGTGCTATTATATTATGATTAAGAACAAATAGGAAAGATAACATGTAAGCCAAAAATATTTAAAAAATCATAAAAAACAGCAGAAAACCCTAAACGACATATTTACCCCTAAAAATTCTTCGTGAGTCTTTTATTGGTTCTATATTTGAACACCTTTTTTTTTTCATGTTTCAGTAAAAAGGTATTCACCTTCATTTTTAGATTATTATTTTTTTAGGGACTTTAAGTGTAGCATTTATTACTAACTTTTTAATCTCTTTAAACAATTAATATTATTGAAACATTAAGGTGTTGAATACCAGACCAGACCAGACCACCCCAGACCACCCTACAAATTAAATAAAAGAGCTTTTTAAATCATATTTTCAATAGCACAAAAACTTATTCCTGAGGACCCAGTCTGAACTAATAATTATTTCTATAGGATGGTAGTAGTTCACTTGGTCCACTTTGGCCCTGGTAAATAAGTGTTTATGTTATTAAAATTAAGGGAAAGACCATTATTTTTGATTTGTGGAATGGTCCGGTCTGGTTCTCAACGCCTCCTATAATAAAAGGAGTGTTTTGTGTTGCTTACATTGCGCAATAACTTTGTTTGTGGCATTACTGGCATTACTTAACGAAATCTCTATAGGTAGGCTTTTTAAATCTCTTTGTTTACATTATTAAAATCATTTTTATGTTTTTAAATACCTTTACTGGTTGTTTTAAATGATTAAACCAATAGGTTTAAAAAAACTAGTATATTACCTTCCTGTTATTTTTAGTTTTATCATCAACTAAGTAATTGTTTAAAATTTTCTTTAGATCTTTTTTATCTATTTCTTAAAATAAATATCCATAAAATTGTGAGAGAGTATAGATTATTTTGCTAATTATTTACAAAGCAAACTCGTCGCCGATTTTATATAATTTTGGCATATTGGTTTTTTTTTGGGGTACTGATCACTAATCTGAAAGATTTTTTTCGGAAACGTTTCGTTTTCGAGATATCCCTCATCAAACGTGAAAATGAAAACTAACCTTATTTTCACTATATCCCCCCCTTGTTTTTCACAACATTCTTAATTTAACACTGAAATAGCACACATTATTATTTATTTACCTCCAAAAAACTTTATAACCTGCTTTTTATTGATTTTAAACCTATTTTATATTATTTCAAGATGACGGTGCTTCTAAAAGGAGCAAATACGTAGTTGCGCATTTTTAAGTTTTATATTTAATGGAAAAAGATGTAAAAAAACAGGATAAATGGTGTAAATTAATGATTGCCAAAGCCATAAATTCCCGAAAACGAAATGTTCCTTAAAAATAATTATTCTTGATCTAGGGCCCATTTTGGTGATTATAGTTTCTTGTATTTCCTATTTGTCAATTAATAAGTGATACAAGAAATCAGTTCACTCAAAATAGATAGTGTTTAACTTAAAATGTAAACATTAGTCTTGCCATAATTTCTTATCAAATATTAATTAAATTATTATGATGAACTTATTTTCAGTAATTTTAATACGAATCTGATAAAGTTTTTGGCGGAAACGTTTTGTTCTCGAGATATCCATCCTCAAATTTTAAATTTAAACTAATCCTAATTTCACTGTATTTTTCTTTTTTTTTTGCACACAATTCTTGATTTCAAAGCTAAAGTGTCATACAATATTTGATTTTTCACCTTTTCAAACCCCGTTTTTCTATTTATTTTTGCAACTTTTATCAATTAAATTGCGAAAAGTTTACTTTAAAAATGCTGCAATCATGTATACACCGTGTCGTTATAGATTGCTGCGATTGGAAACGATTAAAAGTGGAGCTATGCAATTTAATGCAAAAATAATGTAAAACACGTAAAAAAAGGGGTTTTAAAAGGTGTAAAGCAAGTATTGTGGCTTTAAATTAAGAATTCTGTGCAAAAAGAAGAATATAACGTACCTGAGGCATAAAAAGGCCCGGGGTTTAATAAGGTCGACATTTAAAAAACTCACGACGACATATATGGCTTTCAGGTTTAAATATTACCCATACATGCGTAAGACCAATAAATATCAGGGGATGTGAGCTAAGGGCTGCTAAACCCTGCCTTCTTATTAGCTAGCGAAGAATTTGTGACAGGGTGCAGTATCATCATAAGGATTTATAATTATTTCCAAAAGAAAGCTATATTTCGGATTTTATTATTATTTAGAAATAAGGTAATAATTTTTTTTTGTGAATTTTTAGTTATTGCTGTTTAAAACTTTTTTTTTAAGGAAAAAAGTTTTTTTGTAAATTGGTGGTTTTTTAAAATTGTGTTCGGTGGCTAATAAGGCCCACTGGAGTAGGGAGTAGCTTATAAAAGTCAATGAAATGGAAAAATATAGGTACGCCACCGAACTCTAGTTAAAAATTCCTAAAACTTTTCTATTCACATTTTACCAAGTTCTAGGCCAAATTGACAAAATTTTAAAAACACTATATCTCCAAAACGAATGAAATTAGCTATGATTTGCTTACACCACTGAATTTATTTCAAGAATCAAAATAGAGAATGTTCAATTAGATTTGTTCTATCTCTTCTAGTTTTCGCTATATACCCTGCAAGGTCAACGAAAAAGCGCCACCCTGTAGTAATTATAATGTAATACAATAATTACTTAATGTAAATAAAGTCTAAAATTCTATGGATCAGAGTATAATATAAAAACCATTTATGTAGGTTAAACAACTCATGTCAATTTGTTTTTCTTTTGATAGAACGCGCTACCAGCGACAAACTAGTTGAAGAGGATTGGCAACAGATAATGAACATCTGTGATAAGGCTGGTAAATCAAGCGACGATGCCAAAGCCTGGTTAAGAGCCATCATTAAAAGATTATACAATTCTGATCCACACATTGGCTTGAAAGCTGTTACTGTAAGTATTTTTTGGAAATATTTATCATGCTACAAAAGAAAAGTGTCTTAAGTTTATTATTTATCTATACTAATAAATAAAGAGGTGGCTCATAATTCTTGGAGGTATTTAATCGGGTTTGTCAAATTGGTCTCTTCAAAAGTTATGTTTATTTTTTTTCTGTAAAATGTACAGGGTAGCCAATATTTAACTCCCTTAAAATTTACATGGGATTTCCTATGTTCCGCTCGGCGACGCATCACCCGGTATATTTATGTTTATGTCATTTGTTTATTCATTTATTAATAAAACTATACATTTATAAATTTACAAAAAACCTGCTCAACAGAGAATCCAATTACAGAGCAGGTATATGCACAAAAGATACAGTAGATTTTATTATCTTATTTGTTTCCCTTCTTATCATTATTTATTCTTGCCACTGTTGTCCTTTGAGCAAATTAAAAATACAGTATTTTAAAATTATAATTAAAAACCGTTCGGCATCGTCTTCATTTCATAAAAATAAGAAAAAAGTTTGTTTTAGAATGAGCCCAAAAATTCCCATTTTCCAGTTGTAGGGTGACAAATTGTGTGGTAGGTGATACAACATATACAGACTGTCCACGGTTGGGGTTAACAAGAGAAAAATGGACCAAGAATTTAATTTTTTGAAAAAACCATTCTTCATAAAAAATTTTGCTTGTAAAAAAATAGGATTCACAAAGAGATTTTTTGTCTTCAAGAGTAAACCACTTTTATATTTTATTTTTAAGCAAAATGTCATAAGGAAAATTTATTTAGAACAATGTTTGTAATCAATATAAACAATAATACAAAATTTTATTAAACTGTCAAAAAGTGACGTGTGAGGTGTCATTGTATTCAAAATGTCATATTCTGTTGAAATAAGATAAAATATACCGGTGGTGCCATTTAAATTTTTAAAGAAGCAGTCATTTCCGGGTAAACCGGAAGTAATAGAAAACAAGTAGACCAATCAATCCAAAGTTATGTCAAATAAGCATATACCAGATTTCATGTTTTCAACTTTAAAGGTAAAAAAATTATAGGGATGAACCACCTGTGAGAAACGACCGGTATAAAGATATTGAAAATAAGTTTTTAATTATTTTAATACATTCTCAGAAAGGGGTATATTTTCCAAATGATATTTTGCTTAAAAATAAAAATAAAGGTAGTTACGTTGGTTACTCTTGGAAAAAATCACATTTTTTAAGTTTTTGCAAACCCTGTATACAAAATTTGTCCTGTTAATCCCATCCGTGGACAGGCTGTATATTTAATATTTTACTTTTATGTGTTGTATTATTATATGCTCACTGAATATTACAATATTTGTCAACGGCAGAGTGTATTTTTTACCTTTATTTTCGGGTCAGTGTGCCTATTACATACCTAAATGGTAATAACCTTGAATTTTGATTGTATGTGGGTTCTGGTTGTAGTTATGCAGAAATAATTCTGTTCAATTGGGTTAATAACGATTTGTTAAATTACAGTTAAAGAAAAATGATGGTAATTGTTTACTTATCGGACACCACGCCGATTTTAATGATTTTTTGCATTCAGGGTTTTGGGAGCTGATTACGAATCTCAAAGAATTTTTAGTCGGCAGCGTTTCGTTCTCGAGATATCCATCATCAAACTTGAAAAGCAAATTTACACTATTTTTACTATATTCCCCCTTCTTTTGGCAAATAATTCTTGATTTAAAGCTGAATTGACACTTAATATTCCATTTCCACTTGTTAAAAACCCATTTTCCATTTATTTTACCCCTTTTTTCCATAAAATTGTAAAGCTTCACTTTCAATCACATCCTCCATGGCTACTGTTATTAAAATGGTTGAAGTGAAGCTTTGCAATTTTAAGGGAAAAAGGGGTTAAATAAATAAAAAATGGGTTTTTAAGAGGTGAAAATGAAATAATGAGTGCCAATTTAGCAGAAAGCTCAAAAATTGCTTGCAAAGAGGAAGGGGTAATATGGTGAATTTAGGTTAGTTATTGATTGATGATGAATATCTCGAGAACGAAACGTTCCGACTAAAAATTCTTTCAGATTCGTAATCAGCGCACCAAAACTGCGCCAAAAATCATCAAAATCGGCGGAGTGTTCAATAAGTAAACAGTTACCAAAGTTATCATAATTAACTTAAGATACAGGCTGTCTCGAACTTACATGCAAAAATATAGGACAAATTTATGATACAGGGTGTCCATTTATATTTTGATCCATTTTGATTGTGAATAACTTTAGAACAAATAAATATATAAGATGCGGTTTTAACAGAAAGCCTTACATTTTTTAAAGTTTATTTTTATTTTATCCTTGCCATTTGATTGTGATATTCCGTGAGCAGAAAAACAAAATGGCCACTTTTCCGATATAGGACACTTTTGTTATTTTAAATGGAACGCCATGGTTGTTTTTCTATATTCTTAAAAAAAAGTAACACAATCTATTATTATTACCAAAGATAATGTATTTATTGATCTCTAAAAATTAACTGTATGGTATAGAAGGAACAGTTTAAAAATATAAATTCGGTGCTCTTTGATAAGAAACAAAAAAAAATCGCAAAAAGTTTAAAGCAAATAAATCGGCATGCTTGTCTTCGCGGCCGCCTTTGCTATATTTCTTTTATGATATGCCGGTTGATGCATCTGGTCATCGCACTATGGGATAGAAATTAATTTTTTTGGTCAAAATTCTGAAACTTACTAATATAACCTAAAATGAGGTGCTTTTTACTGGAAAAATAATAAAAATTATTGCAAATGCTTTTTGGAAACCTAAAACTTATTATATCTTAATATATATAAATCTCGTGTCACAATGTTTGTCCTCAATGGACTCCTAAACCACTTAACCGATTATAATAAAATTCTCACACCATGTGCAGTTCGATCCAACTTGAGAGATAGGATAGTTTAAATCTCAAATTATAGTCGCAATTTTAATTTATTGCTAATTATTTGTCTGTTCGACTGGGTTGAGTAAGTAATCAATAGATGGCGCTGCTATGGTAAATCTACGAACGTGTCATATAAGCTACATTTTAACAGCATAATAACCACGTGTTGTTGACGCTATAAAATTAATTAAATTTTTCATATCAACTCCTGAGCGAAGCCGGGAATCATAGCTAGTGTTATTATAAATTTACACCCCCCTTAACATTATTATTTTTATTGTACAAAATAAACTAAAATGTCAGCTTGTTTGGTTAATTCGGTAGTATTCTAATCAGTAATCCAATGATTATTATCTCATATGATATACAGGGTACGACAATAGGTATAATTTTTAAAATGGAATACCCTGAATATTATATTACCACTAAAAAAATATTTTTAAATGTTTTAAAAAATACTACATTTGATGTGTCTGTCTCAATTAGTTTCGGAAATATGACCATCCAAATCTGAAAAATAATTTTAAATTATTCTTAGAAGCGTAATAGAGATACATCTTCCCAACTTTTTTTTTTAACGTATAAAATAAATAAAAAACAGTGTTGTATTGGGTAGATTCTGTGGAATCCATTTCTTTCATCAGAATGCTTTTATATTTTAGGATATACAGTGTAGGACAAAACATATTAAATTTTAAAATGGAAAACCTTGTAAATTATAAAAAATCTTGTATCTGTCCTTACACTCAGAAGTAGCAAAAAGTAGAAAGGCAATTGTAAGTACAAAAACTGATAAAGGAAAAGGTAAAAAATCTTTTACAAAAGTAGCGAGACTTGGCGAGACTGCATCGGAAACACAACAATAGCTCTTATTATTTAAACTCTTTTATTTTTTTAGTAAACAAGGCTAATAATAAACTAAGTAGATTAAATGTTGTATATTTATGTTTACTTAAAATACATTTTCAAGTTTCTTATTACCCCAATAAAAGTCGTCATATCCTTTTATAATTTTGCGTAAATGTAGTTTGAAGTATCTACTTTGAAATACACAGCATAAGCCATTAAAATTTCAAAGTTGCTTTTTGGCCAAAATAATGGATTTCTATCCCATAGTGTATCGGCGCGTCGCTGTAATGGATAGCGGCGCCTTTGTATAAAATAGTCCGATTGCAGGCGGCCTTTTTTATGTTTTTTGTATTATTTTCAAAGGGTACCGAATTTGCGCTTTTAAAATGTTCTTACTATATGTAAGAGTATTATTTGACAAAAAATTTGACACACAAAAATTTACACAAAAAAAGTAGTAACAAAGCTTTAGATTATTCACAATATTAACAAAAGTTCTTAAGAAAGTAATCTAGCCTAACTGCAACTTTTATTATGTGAATAAAAATATTTTTTGCCCCATCTTTGTTGTTTTGTGTTGGTTGATTCTTGACATCAGGTTTACACAACAAACTACCCCTTAATTTTGAACAACATATCACTTAAATGTTGCGCATTTGTTCATATTAAATTCTTTTTCCAGCTGTTAGATGCCTGTGTAAAAAACTCAGGTAGAAGTTTTCACATAGAAGTGGCCTCTAGAGACTTTGAGAATGACTTCAACAAATTGATGACCAAAGCACACCCTGAAGTGGCCAAGAAGCTTAGAGAATCATTGAAACGTTGGTCTGAGAACGAGTTTAAAGCTGATGGGCAGTTAAGTTTGATTCCTTCCTTGTATCACAAGTTGAGGAGTACTTATGATTTTTCATCATCGGAAACAGTGAGTTTTTAGGATTTTCTTACTATTAAAAATAATTGTGAGATTTTCTTACAACGAACCTGACAAAAATTGGCCTATTTTTTAGCCTGTAAAGAAACAAGCCCCCAAATCTACAGATCCCAATGTGGTTGAGTCGCAAGAAGAGGAAGAACAAATTTTAAAAGCCATAGAGTTGTCTTTAAAAGAAAATTCAGGTTAGCAAAACTAAAACCAAACTTTGCTTATCTTAAAAAAGGTACTCGCTAAACGACCGCCGGCAGTTTTGCTCAATTATAAGAAGAAAAACCGCCGGTAATAATAAATTAATTTATTTTTGGCGGTTTTCATATACCTAAAAATAAAAAATCGCCAGATGGCGGTTTTCTCCCTATAATTAAGCAAAACCGCCGGCGGTCGTTTAGCCAGTGCCTAAAAAATATCTAAATAATTAATATGCGGAATGTTTGTTTTAGGTTCTCCGAGAAACACGGCGACCTCTTCATTGTATCCGTCAGTGAACAATATGGCCGCTTTTTCAACAAGCACGGCAAACACAACTCCGGCGAAGGAATTGAGGAAAGTGAGGGCGCTGTATGATTTCGAAGCGGCAGAAGACAATGAGCTGACCTTTAGTTCTGGAGAAATAAGTAAGTTGTAAAAACTTATTAACAAAACTTTATGTATTAGATCTCTTTGCAGAGAAAACACAAACTAGTCAGCGCCAATCAGGTTTTACAAATACTCTCTAGTTATTTTTGTGATCGACGTATATCAGATATGTGATGTGATGGCCACTCTTCAAGCTTTCACCAAGTCAATGCTGGAGTGTCTTAGTGCTCACTATTGGCACCAACATAGTTTCTTCTTCACATCAAAGAGCTTCTCTCGTCCACAACTAATTCCATTCATAGTTTTGCCGACGATACTACCGTTCCCTCCGATTTTCAGGTTTCTAAACTTCTGGAAAGCAAGCACGCAAGCAAACACAAGGCGATTCAGATATCTCTTCCACAGGACCTTAATATTGGATTAGGGTGCCAAAAATTTTGTTCAATTTAATGCATTTAAAACACAATCATCAAATACTCATCCTTTTCTTATGAGTGGCAAGTTTTGCAGAGCAAAGACAGCTTCAATACTGTGGGTGTCACATTTGAGAATAATCTTAACTGGCATAAACACATTGTATCTAAAGCCACGGCAGCTTCAAAAAGCTAAGATTCCTGTTTCGAGCCAAAGAGTATTTTTCCCCTTCTAATTTATACACCTTGTATGTGTCCCAAATACCTCCTTTGGAATATTGTTCTCATATCTGGGGCATGGCGTCCCCCACAAGCCTAAGCATTCTTGATTCCATTCAAAGAAGAGTTGTTCATCTCATTAATGATCCTTCAGTTACAGAAAGGCTTCCCTCTGTTGCCCATCGTTGGGCTCTAGCGGATTTTTGCTTTTCTATAGGTACTTCCATGGCTTCTGCTCTAAAGACTTGTCAAGTATAATTTCTATGCTCACAGGTCCCAACAGAGAAACTCGTGGTGCCGCATATATGCATCCCTATTCGGTCCAACAGGACAGCCCCGAACTTTCCACTTTGTTCGTTGAGCTGACTGCTTTGTGATTTCTCTGCAAACAGGGGTGCTACTTGGTCATTGGCATTTTATCCTATGATAAATCTCCATAATTTATTTGTAATCCTGAAAATTGGTAATGGTCAAGAATTGCACCGCAGGTCTAATATTTTATTAGCAACTATAATACAGTCAGTCTCGGATTAACCTATAAGCAAATTAAGCAACTGCTTAGGGCATCACGTTATGGGGGCACCATAAGACCAAAAAAAAACATGGATCCAATATGTATCCACACAAGTACATTGCTTAGGGCATCATAGAGTCTTAATCCGGAACTGAATGCAGGGTGTCTAAATAGTCTGTAAAATTGCAAATATCTTCCTAATTGTCTGTAATCTGTTATTTTTAAAAAAGGGTTTAATAAATGTAATTGTATTTTTAAAAGGGCACAGGGAGAGTCAAAAAAATATTATAAACTTTGCTATGTTAAATAAAACACCCTACATGTTTTTACAAATAAAAATTGATCTTTGCGAGCCAATTTTTTGCGACAAAATAACAGAATCATAACAGTTTAACGTTTATTTATTTATTTATTTCAGTTATGGTAATAGATGATTCAGATCAAAACTGGTGGAAGGGAAGCAATCAAAGAGGAGAGGGCTTATTTCCTGCCAATTTTGTTACTGCAGATTTAAGTGTAGAACCTGAAAAATTTCGTAAGTATTTTTTTGTCATTGAAATTACCCACCACTATCGGCCGTTTATGCCTCACATTGTTGACATTGAAAAGCGATAGTTTTGACATATAATTGATAGCAGATGCCGTAGTAATTGAGGGGTTTTTGCAAAAACAACCAATGCTTTAAGGCAATTATTTTTGTACTTTTTGAATTGTTGATTTTTTTCCAGTGTTTGAAAAGGCCAAGAAAATGGTGCAGTTTAAAGAGGAGGTAAAAGTTGTAGAAAAAGAACCTGAAGAAATAGAAATAAATGAAGGAAAAATTGATAGACTGTTACACTTACTTCACGAGGCTGACCCCACTAATCCCGGAAACAGATACTGATGAACTATTAAATTTAGAAAGTAAGTTTGGCATACCAATAACACACTTGTGTATGAGTTACTTAATACTTGAGTGCGATATTTATCCGTATATATTTCATATTTAAGGGAGAAGTAAACGCCATGGGCCCACTTATCGATTCAGAACTGGAACGAGTCGATAGAAAACATGCCCAGCTCACCCAATTGAGTGCGGATCTAGTCGAAGCCCTAGGGCTCTACCATACCCTCATGAGGGAGCCCCAGTTTCCTACTCTTAGTAAAGGAGGCTATGAACCTACATATGGTTACGCTCCACCTCAAATGCTGCAATGGCAGCAAAGTTTGTAATCTAAAAAATCTAGAAGTGTATTTATTCTATTCCTATAAATTCTTTTAGTATAATGGTGGACTTCCCCCAAACATGCAATCTCTTCCACAACCGTCAATGGGTTACTCATTAGCAGGTCCACCAGGTTTACCCCCAGGTGTCCAAGAAAGACTTCCTTACCATCCTCAGATGCACCAATTCCCAATGGGCGGCATGCCTCCACAAGGTGTGCCTCAAAATATGCCACACAGCTCGCAAGGTGGTATGATGGGTATGCCACCTGGTCAACAGGGAGGTATGCCACCTAGTCAGCAAGGAGGTATGCCACCCCAAGGAATGCCCAATATGCCTCCAACAGGGATGCCGCCCAGGCAGCAGGGCGGTATGCCACCCAATTTTCAGCCTATAATGGATGATAGAAGGATAGAGATGATTCATCAGTATCAACAGCAAGGGTAAGTTATGGAGATGTCTGTGTTAGTATACAGGATGATTCGAAATACGTTATAAAGGTCGCCCATTGAATCGGCATAGGCCGTCTCGGCTCAACACATTTGCTTTGCTTGCTTTCTCTGCTGTTGGTCCCGTTGCAAGACGATTAACCAGCTTTCCCCCTTCCGGACTATGCTTTCCAGTGTTTTGTACGTGGAAAATCTGGATGGTCGAGCTTTCCGCTCCCAAAAATTCGGGTTACAATTATTCAAACTCCAAAGAATCAATTTACAATTCTCATTGACAAACAGTGTTATAAATATATACATCCATACTAAAATCTCTCCCCACTTAACAATTATACGCTTCGACTTATCAAAATAATATGACTAAATCAAAACTATTAGAAAGGCTAGAAACGTAGAGCAACGTCAGTCATTAAAATTTAAAAAACACACGTTTTTATTTATTAAAATAATATAATTAAGTTGAAATTAAAAATAAAATTGTTACAAAGGCCAGAAAAGTAGAGCGTGTCAATCATTAAAATTTAAACAATATCAAAGTACAATTACATTTCCAAACAAATACATCTAGATACTTGCACATATACAACACACATACAATATTTATAAAACAATTAAGAACCAAATCAACATTAAGGCTCACTGCACTCACATCAAAAGCAAAATCAGATGTATCAAGTGCAGTCATAGTATGGGTCGAGCGTTTTTTAAAACTGCTCCTCAAAGTATTCACTTATGGAGTAGTATGCCTTCTCCAACAACATGGATTTAACATTACGTTTAAATAGTTTTATATTCACGATTGATCGAATGCTGTAGGGCAGGTGGTTGTACATCTTTTTGCATTATAAAATATTGAGTTTTTCACCAGTGAATTATGTGGTATTGGTAGAGATAGACAACCTGTCTGCCTAGTATTGTACGCGTTATCATTAATTAACAACCCATTACCATACTTTTTGTGTGTCAAACACACTGACTCAAGTATAAACAGACATGCAAAAGTCAATATTTTATGTTTAACAAACAATGGTCTGCAGGAAACCCTTGTAGCTACTCTGCACATGTATCTAACAGCCCGTTTCTGTAGTACAAAAACTGAATTGATTAAGTACTGGCTCGAGTTACCCCAAAAACAAATTCCATATCTTATATGGGATTCCACAAGTGAAAAATATACCGTTCTGGCAACCTCAATATTTAGCTCTCTGCTTACGTTTTTACTGCATAACAGCCAGAGGCCAGTTTGGCACAGAGATTTAAAATGTGTGTCCTAAAGCTCAATCTAGAATCTATAAAAATACCCAGAAATTTGGAACATGTACAATTATTTATTTGATTTTGGTCAATAAAAACATTGGATATGGGCCCATTAAAGTGCAGAATACTTGTTTTATTAACGTTGAAGGTCAAATGATTAGCATCACACCATGTTTTGACCTGTAAAATATCGTCTGAAACCATTTTATGCAATTGTTCTGGGTCATTACTATGCCACAAAATAGTTGTATCGTCAGCAAATAACGTGAAACTACCACTAATATTTAAGCCTACTAAATCATTAATGTACAATAAAAATAAAATGGGTCCTAAGACCGACCCTTGTGGTACACCAGAAGCACAATTTAACAAATCTGACTCAGACCCTTGTAGAGTTACTTTCTGCGTTCGATCCTCCAAGTATGACCGAAACCACGCATGCGACATCCCTCTAAAACCATAGCGCTCCAGCTTTTGCAGCAATATACCGTGATCCACGCAGTCAAAGGCCTTAGAGAGATCACAGAATACCGCCGCCGCTCTTTCTCCTTCATTTAATTTCAAGTAGAGATTGTTCAAAAAGAGAAAACTGCATCATTCGTACCATTATCCTCCTGAAATCCAAACTGAAATACGTTTAATATGTTGTTTCTTCTTAGGAAAGACATAACTCTCCTTTTTACCAGTTTCTCCACTACTTTGGCCTGGGTAGGTATCCTAGAAATAGGGCGAAAGTTGGAAGGAAAATCAGTTTCACCACTTTTGTGAATTGGAATTACAATTGCCATCTTAAGTGATGCCGGAAAAATGCCTCTTATGAAAGATAAGTTTATCGCTTCCAGTCAATGCAGCTAAAGCAGAGTGGGGGAGGCTTTGAAGAATTTTAATCGAAATACCATCCCACCCATAAGCATTAGTTTTCTTTATTTCAGAGTATATCTCTTTTAATTCGTCTATATTTGTAGGCATAAGAAAACACGAATCGGTTATACTAATATTCCTCAAATAATCCAAGGGACTCGTCACTGGATCTATGCCTTTCACTAGCTTTTCCGCTATTGTACAAAAAATGTGTTAAACTCATTGGGCTTCACAGATGTTTGGGGAGTTTTTGTCATTTTTTCCTCTGAGCTCATTAACAATATTCCAACTCTCTTTTTGTTTGTTATTAGACGTTTTTATCCTACTTTCGTAGTATTTATTTTTTGCCAACTTTACAACTTTTCTGTAAATATTTCTGTACTTGTTGAAATAGGACACGAATTCGACATTATCGATAAAGAATTTACGCGCCGTATGTAGGAATCTCATATTCCTTGACGATACTTTAATTCCCTTGGTAATCCAAGGTTTTTTGGCTTGATTCTGATAGCTTTTATTGGAAAACATTCATTAAAAATATGCGTTACAAGAGCATGGAACTCGTTAAGAGGATCCTCGTTTTCCATGATTTCCAACCAATTAACAGTTAAGGATCTTTGATAAAATTTATGAAAATTTCTTGTAGAGAAAATTCTACCACTTCTGATAGCTGCCACTTTATTATTCGTAACACAAGGCACAGTACACAAAACCGCCTCGTGGTCCGAAAGTCCAGCATTAACCACCGTGCAAGAAACCTCTTCCACACTTGAACACACATAATCCAAAATCGTAGAAGAATTTTTGGTGACTCTAGTTGGTGAAGATACATGCATTTTCAAGTTAAATGACCTTAACAAATTTGTGAGTTCAAGAGTGTATGGGCTCACAGAATTGTCATAGTTAATATTAAAATCACCACATAAGACAACACTACATTTAATGGATAATTCACACAATAATACTTCTAGCCTTTCTAAAAATAAACGTTCGCTGCACAGGGGTGGTCGATATCCACATAATATATACATTTTTAATTTGTCCGAGAAACATATTGAGAATTCAAATTCTCTTTCAACAAACATGTGATCAAATTTAGAAATATTAATAAAATCATTCACTACAAAGAAGCTACTGTTCATGAGAATCATGGTACCCCCATGCAGGAACGCCTTTCTACAATAACACGATACTATAACATAGTTCTCAAGGTACAAGGGTTCATCAGACCTAAGCCAATGTTCCGTCAGTAGAACTATATCAGGCAATCCATACATATTTAGAAACAAACATAACTCATCCTTTTTATTGCGGACCGACTGTATATTTAAGAGACACAGAGATACATTATTTTTGTTCACCCTAAAAAATTAACATCGTCGTCCTTAAAAATAGGCTCAGTGATTTCCAAATTGTCAGTCACGGTATTTACTGTATTCACATTTACATAGTTGTGAATTTCTATCGGAGGGGCTATAATTGTATTATTTTCATTAACCTCAGCCAAAACAGCCTTTCCAGAATTTATATCTGTTTTAACAAATTTAAGTGCCTTTAAACCTACATTACTGGAAGTACTAGAGTATTCAGATGTTTCGGCTGATATAGTGTCCTGTTGTTTGGAGTTAATTACAATATTTAACATCTCTTCATTGCTTATTATAGGTACAAAAATAAGATTCTTGACTACAATCTCAGTAGAATTTAATTTTTTGTTAGAAGCCTTGTTACATAAGCCATTTTATTTTGTTTTTTTCCCTCAATTCTGTAATCCAGAAAAGACATTTCCCCTTCTGAAACCTGGTTTACTCTATTAATAAAAGAGTTAAATTTGTGATAGAAACTTACAATTTTTTTGGAGTTATTAAATTTCTCAACAGCAGGGTGAGCCAAAAATAATATATTTGTATGGGTGCAGTATTTTATCCTGTCCCACATAGCCCTAATTTTAGGCAATTTGTTTTTTTGGAATTCATTAGTACCAGCCAAAAATATCACTAAATCACTCTTAGTAAAGTTTTTAACAGTATTGGCCAAATCACCAATCACATCCACATAAGAAGCACCTGGCTTGATTAAGCACTCCACAAGGTAGTCTTTGTCAAGTTCCTTACCCAACAGTCTGTTTAGTCCTCTACCGGCTTCGTCGCAAAGAATCAGAATCTTCCTTTGTATAGCTGCACTTCCATACTTCGGTGCAGGTTTAGGTACATTGGTATCATCAATTACTGTCACTGGCTTCTCTCCCTCTTCATTCGTAGTGACACTGCGACCTTTATTTGTCTCTTCTGTCAATTTTAGTAGTTCTGGTCCAATATTGTCAGTCTGTGTGGTCATACACTTGAGTTCAGGTTGTTGAGGCAGTGCGCTCAAGGATGTAACTGTCACCTTAAGTTGTTTCATTTCTTCATGACAAGTTTGATTTTCTGCCTCCAATATTCTGATAGTGTCAATCATTTGACGGTTGATTGACTGCAATTCTTCCAAGTCTTTTCAAGCAGACTAACGCGATCTAAGTGAGAAGTGATAGTGCTCTCTAAGATTCTTGATTTTTCTACTTGCTCTTGTATCTCTGTTTTTAACTTTATAACTTCTTTGCGCTTTTTATTTAAGGACTCAGCCATTTTACTTTCCTGTTCCAGTGCAAGATCTTCAAAATCCTGTGTTTTACGACGTTGCTTTTTCATTTGCGAGTCTCTATTTGCTATGTCAAGTGATAGCTTCTCAATTTCTTTTCTAAGGGAATGAATAAGTTCATCTTTGTCTTCCAATTTGTTATTTAAATCCACTTCTCTCAGAGCTAATTTGGATAATTGTTCTTTAAGCGTATGATTTGCTTGAAACTGAGCGTCTAGTTTATTCTCCCATTCATTCTGTTGCCGATCATTAAGAGCACCCTCGACAGTGCATTTCTCAGAGCAGTATACTTTATTTTCAAAAATTTTTACATGTTTTTTAAAATCCCTCTCTAAACAGCTAGAATGAAATATTCCCAGGCATACCTTGCAGCAAAAGTATCCATGGTATTTGGTTGCGCAACATTTGTAATTAAATTTTCTCGAGACTGCAGAATCCAACGACATGTTCCGTGTCGGGGACTGAGCTATATAGGACTAACTCGTTGAAAAACGCGTGCAGCGTATCAAATGAATTAAATCAAAATGTTAATGTATAGCAACAACAACAAAATAATAATACGGTCCTGGCACAATCGGTATGAATACCTTATCATCTGACGTCAGGGAATTCGGTTCATTGAATGAAAATTCTTGGATTTGTTTATTATTTACCTTTTAGCAGCAGTTTTTATCACCGTATCAGATTATTCGCATATTCCAATGAGAGCACAAAAAATATTTGATGCAGGTTTATTTATCG
>JACEGR010006365.1:0-61646 GCA_014170235.1 Listronotus bonariensis
ACTGTCATTAGTCAATATATCCCAACGTCCCAATTTTACAGCAAAAGTACCGATTTACGATATGGAAAAACATATTTTGTGTAAACGCCTTAAACAAAATTTATCAATATATGTAAATAACTATTTTCAATTCCTTCACATAATATCAATTTAGAGAAAATTTTTCATTAATGGCAAGTAAGCGGACCGACAGTCTGTCGAAGCAATTTTAAAATATTAGTATACCTTTAAATACATTAAACCATTAGAAGATATAGTGCCCCCCGCGCGCTAATCTGTCTAAAATTTATGGCAACCCTATGACTCTATGCATGATAGATTTTATGTGAGCAACATCTAAAATGGTTCCCGAATAAAAATATTTAAAAATTGGTTTCCAACCTTTTTGGTTGCCCTGACGCCTCCTAATAGGAAATAATATCGAATAAGTAATGAAGCAGGACTTGTAAGTGTTTAGAAATGTGATTATTGAACCAACAAAACTTTTGGCGAAAATGCAATACAACTATTTATTTAAATACGCAACACAGAGTCACAGCTAAATTGCTGTTACAGGTCAAGCACCTGAGCTGTCTACCAAGCTGGAACCAATATCCTCGTACCTTACGTACGACTTTTCTGGGACTCAGGAGCCGATTTACATATAACGGCTTAATTTTTATGTGAAGTGTGATTGGTTGTCAAAAATTACTGCGAAGTAAGGGGGCCCACTTAAATTTGCGCCCTGGGCCCCGTTACCTGTCGGTACTCTACTACTATACTGACTAGGACCACTCTTCTAATCGGGAACCAATTTACCAACACCCTTTAATTTAGTATTTCGTTTTACAATTTCGTACTATTTATGTGTTGAAAACAAATATTCATACAGGGCTATTCATTTTAAAGTAAACAAAGCCTTATTTTTGAACTTCCCTGTCCTTTTAAAAACCGGATATAGCCATTTCGTGTATTTTTTCCGTAAAATTTATTAATCTAATTCGCAAAACATTTGAAACAAAAACAAAAGAGTTACAGCACAAGTGACGTATTTTTAAATAAAATACCTTGTATATTTTTATATCAATGGATAAGAATTTTCACGAGGAATTCGGTGATATAGGGGTTGCTGATTTATTTCCTGCGGTTCTGATGCAATAGATTAAAAACTGCATTAAACTGTAAGGAGAGTTTCACCTGAAAAACCTGGCCAGTGGCAGCCAGGTCACAAATGCTTATTTGTCAAAGTAAAGAATTTTAAAAATACGTTTATTACTTTTTGGGTTAAGAAATAGATATATCATATAATTTTTAGGATATAATATAATTTGAAGCCGTTCTTCTGATGAAAACCACATTATGAAACTATTCCAAAAATTAATAAACTTATTTTTAAAATTGTTGACTTTGACAAATAAGGACCTGTGGCAGCCAGGTTTTTTTCAGGTGAAACTATCCTTATATTATAATGCAGTTTTTAATCAATTGCATCAGAATCTCAGGAAATAAACCCAGCAAACCCTATATCACCGAATTCCTCTTGAAAATCTCTATCCATTGATATAAAAATATTTCGGGGTATTCCATTTAAAAAAATACATCAATCCTGCTGTAACCTCTGTTTTGTTTTAAATGTTTTCTGATTAGATTATTAAATTCCTACAGAAAACAATACACGAAATGGCTATATTCGTTTCTTAAAAAGTTCAGGAAAGTTTAAAAATAAGGCCCTGTTTACTTTAAAATGAATAACCCTGTACTTAAGTATTAAAAAGAGCTGTTATTTATTTTTTAAACAAATCAAAATAATCACTATACATATTTAGAAAGATTGTAGATGCGTCCCTGGTAATCATGAGGGATTAAGCGGACATGTTTATTTGTCTAGAGATAAAGTAAAATATTTTTTTATTTTATTATACTGTTTTTTAAGGTAGGTTTATAGTTTAGTCTACATAAATAATTAACCATATAAGTACAGAAGTATTGTGTGGGTGATTATAGATTATAAATGGGTTTCCGAACAAACGATTTTATTAACTTGTAATTGCTTTTCTGTCGCGGTCGGTTATTTCTTGATTGTTTTTGGATTTTTAGCGTAACTATCAAATTTGGCTTCTAAAGGTAGGTGAAAGAAAAGTCGTAAATAAAATACGTCATTTAAATGTTGCTTCAAAGAGTTATTTTACAATGCTTTTTTCAGAGTAATACGGTGTCTTAGCAGGTGGCTTACGCCTATTTCTTATTTTTTAATTATATTAAAATAAAATTTGGTACATTTATGTAGGTTTGACACATAAATGCATTTTTTACGTATTTCGTTGACTCCTATCACATTTCGGTTTAACCATTTTACCTAAAATTTCTTATTTTAAATAGATTTGTTACTCTTTGACAACTTACCTTTATGTATTTTTGATTCTTAATTTTATATCTACAATAATATTTTTTTTGTTAAATTATACGTTGGGTCATTGGTTATATGTAGCCACAGTCATATTTCTTATTGGAAAGTATTATTACATTAATGTAAAATGTATTTTTACACAATAAAATGTAATTTTTCAAATAAGAGCTGGTAATTCTACAAAAACTAAATTTAAGTTTACATCTTTAAGTGGAATAGCTATTTACGTTACTAGACCGGAAAATGGTATTTTACGGGTCGACGAAAAACATTTACAGGGCGAGCCGTAGGCGAGTCCGTATGGATTTTGAGGAGACCCGTAAAGTATTTCCGGTCGAGTATCGTACATAATTTTTTTAATTGACCGGAAAAAAAACTGTGTAAATTTTTAGTGTTATATTTAAACGACAATAAGGACGCTGCTTCAATTATTTCATCTGGATTTTCCATGTCTGACTCCATTTTGGCAAAATGATGCTTTCTTTACTTTACAATATCTTGAACTGTCAAATAGTAACAATTGAACTCTGACAATTTTTGTCATGGCTAACAGGATTTTTTGATATCAGGGACCGGAAAGTAAATGAGAGACCGGAAAGTAAACTAGGGACCGGAAAGTAAATTAGTCCTGTAAAATAGCATTTTCCGCTTAAAAAATTGAGTGGAAAATTCAATTTTCCAGTAAAATTCTTTTTAAATAGAAAAAATACAATAAGCAGTGTGCATTTACCTTACTTATATGTCTTTGCATTTTAAACATTTTTATAGTAATATGATAATTTTTATTTACTAAAGTTGGTAAAAATATATTTACGAGTAGAAGTTTCTAAATGGTATTAAATAGGTAACGCCAAAGTCGATTGATGAGATTAAAGAAACTCTGGGTAACGCTAGAAATAGGTTTGAATAAAATAGAAATTACCAACTTTAGTTAAAACAACATACTTTAAAAAAATGTAATAAGAAGTCTGTTTTGTAGTAATCTAATCATTTTTACTTACTAAAGTTGCTTAAAAAATATATTTTAAGTACAAGTAGAAATTCTTATATATCCTAATATCAGATAAAAATCGCTTAATATATGAGTATTTAAAGATTTAATTTCATTTTGGCATCCAAAAATGACATTAATCAAGGCATAACACAACAATGATCACGTGACATTTATACGATACATGATAGCGTTGTTAGTAACACATTACGGTACCAGGTACCGTAATGTGCCTTAATGGCCCCAAATTAATACAGGGTAAGTGGATTTTCTGGACAGTATAAAATAGCTATTTACGTTACTAGACCGGAAAATGGTATTTTACGGGTCGACAAAAAACATTTACAGGGCGAGCCGTAGGCGAGTCCTGTAGTTTTGAGGAGACCCGTAAAAGTTATTTCCGGTCAGTATCGTACATAATTTTTTTAATTGACCGGAAAAAAAACTGTGTAAATTTTTAGTGTTATATTTAAACGACAATAAGGCAAGGCTGCTTCAATTATTTCATCTGGATTTTCCATGTCTGACTCCATTTTGGCAAAATGATGCTTTCTTTACTTTACAATATCTTGAACTGTCAAATAGTAACAATTGAACTCTGACAATTTTTGTCATGGCTAACAGGATTTTTGATATCAGGGACCGGAAAGTAAATGAGGAGACCGGAAAGTAAACTAGGGACCGGAAAGTAAATTAGTCCTGTAAAAATAGCATTTTCCGCTTAAAAAATTGAGTGGAAAATTCAATTTTCCGGTCAATTAAAAAAATACTATTCCGTAACTACTTGCTTTAAAATTTGCTGTTTTATCGCATTCATAGCACTCTAGGTTTAAAATTAAAAGTTAAATATATTTCGGGGTGTCATTGTACGGCGTATACCTAGTTTTGTTTGCGCAAACATCAATTGTTCTGGCTACGACATTAATCGAGCTATAAATATTTAAACTGCATATACATTGCCACCTGCAAGCAACAATCAAGGGTAAACCAGAAATAACGTTTAAGTCGTAGTATTTTATACAGGATGATTCAAAAAACATATGCCATCGCTTAAGGGGAGATTCCTTAGCCAAAAATAAGACAAAAATGTCATATGAACATGGGTCCGCAAATACTTTGTTTCCAAGATACAGGGCGTTTAATTTTTTATTTTTTTTTTTCTTTTTGAATATTTTTAAAACTGCGCCAGCGATTTGGCTTAAATTTGGGACATAAGGTACATTTATTAGTAGGCATATTTTGACTATAAGGAATTTGCTATATTTTTACGGGGGCCGTACTTGTGGGGTAGACACATAATATTTTTTTATTAAAACATGTACGCCACTGATTTTAATAAATTTTGATAGCGCAATTAAATACTTTACTAAATGCTTAACAAAACTTGTCTCTTAGCAATTTTTCGAATTTCGTATGGTTTTCGGGATATTTGCGATTTTAATACGGGCTGCAGCTACTGACCTCCATCTACGTTAAGTTATAAAAATCATCAAAAGGTGCTTTATTTTAAAAAAGAAAAACTAACCTGCAATTTAACTTAAAAAGTGGCTAAATGAGATGCTGAAAATGTCCTCCCTCAGCTTCGTTGTATGCTCTTAGTCTTTGTCCTAAAGATTTGCGTACTTTTGCGCAAATAGTACGATTTTGTCTTATTTTTTTAAATGCCCCTCTATCCTTTGTAACAATTCCTGCCTCGTATTCACGACTCTTTTGTAAACAATTTCTTTAACATGTCCCCAGAGATAAAAATCTAAGGGATTGATGTCTGGTCACCTCGGTGGCCATGCGACTGGTCCTCCACGACCAATCCAACGAGGACCATACGCTTCATTTAAAAATCTTCTTACTTTAGCCGCAAAATGTGGTGGTGCTCCGTCATGTTGGAACCATAATCTGTTATTGTTTCTTAGATAAAGTGGCAAAATATCGGGCAATTCGTTTATTAAGAAATTGAGGTTAGACGCTCCATTTAATTTATTTGGTAGAACTACAGGTCCGATAATTTCATTTCCAACGATTCCAGCCCAAATATTAAAAGAAAATTGATGTTGGAAATTTGGTGTCTACAAAGCGTGAGGGTTTTCTTCCGCCCATGTATGATTATTATGGAAGTTTATAATGCCTCTTCGTGTGAAAGATGCCTTGTCAGTAAAAAGTACATATTTAGAAAAACGCCGGTCATTTTGCAGCTGATTAAGAAACCATTGGCAAAATACTTGTCTAGGGCCATAATCCCTGGGTAAAAGTTCTTGTACCCTTGTAAAATGATATGGGTTTTAGTTGTTGTTCTTGCAAAACTCGCACTACCGAAGCTTGAGAAATGTTTCCTAGTTCATTGGAAATTATTCGGGTACTGATATTAGGATCACGTTCTACCGAATTTAGTACTGCTTCTTCAGCTTGAACTGTACGACGAAACCTTGAACGCCCGAAATTTGCTTTTACAGGTTTAAGAGAGCCAGTTTCTCTTAAACGCCTTACGATTTAGGGGCTCTTCGTAGCGGGTATCACTCAGCATAAAGTCTGACGGCTTCTCTTGAATTTTGTCTGGTTTTACCATAAATTAACAACATATCTGTTAACTCTGACGAACTATAATTAATAAAAGGCATTTTTAAAGAGTAAGAAAAAATTTATGATAAAAACAATAGTGGTAATACAATAGCCAATTTGTCAAATTTAAAGCAATTGTTTTTTTATTTCAAAGCCTTCTTTGATGTTTTATAGCTTAACGTAGGTGGCGGTCAGTAGCTGCAGCCCGTATTAAAATCGCAAATATCCCGAAAACCAAACGAAATTCGAAAAAATGCTAAGAGACAAGTTTTGTTAAGCATTTAGTAAAGTATTTAATTGCGCTAGCAAAATTTATTAAATCAGTGGCGTACATGTTTTAATTAAAAAATATTATGTGTCTACCCCACAAGTACGCCCCTGGTAAAAATATAGCAAATTCCTTATAGTTAAAATATGCCTACTAATAAATGTACCTTATGTCCCAAATTGAAGCCAAATCGCTGGCGTAGTTTTAAAAATATTCAAAAAAAAAAAAGAAAAATTATAAAAAATTAAACGCCCTGTATCTTGGAAACAAAGCATTTGCGGACCCAGGTTCATATGACATTTTTGTCTTATTTTTGGCTAAGGAATCCCCCTTAAGCGATGGCATATGTTTTTTGAATCACCCTGTATAAACAATATGGTAGTAACTAAATTGGCTTACTATTGCTGCTATAAGGCAACGTTAATCATTTTTTCTCTAATTTGTAGCTAATCTATTCTTATTGTTAATTAAAGACGTGCAACACATTAAGTAAATTTTGTTATTGAAACTTTTCGATTTACTTACCAGGTATTTTCAAGTAAGTTGTGCGTACACAATGGTCAATAATTAGATTAAAGTAATGGACCATACGAATAAAAAGAAGCAAATGCTTATACTACTTATAAAATTTAACGTAAATGCTTTTGCCTCTAAGTATAAGCAAATGATTTTGCTATATTTTTCTATATAATAAGCATTTGCTTATATTATAAGCAAAAGCATTTACTTCAAATTTTATAAGCAATAAGTATTTGCTTCTTTTTATTCATATGGTCAAGTGACTTCGTTATTTCTATCAATGGGCCATATGAATAAAAATAAGCAAATGCTCTTGCTTATAAGTATAGGGTATTGATCACAATGGGCCATATGAATAAAAGGAAGCAAATGCTTATACTTATCAAATTTAAAGTAAATGCTTTTGGTTTTAACTATAAGCAAATGCTTTTGCTTATAAGTATAGGGTATTGATCACAATGGGCCATATGAATAAAAAGAAGCAAATGCTTATACTTATCAAATTTAAAGTAAATGCTTTTCCTTTAAACTATAAGCAAATGCTTTTGCTATATTTTTCTATATCGTGAGCATTTGCTTATATTTACGAGCAAAAGCATTTACTTTAGATTTTGTAAGTATAAGCATTTGCTTCTCTTTATTCATACGGCCCAATATAGAAATAAAGAAGGATTTACTTTAAACGTATGAGAATTTGCTTACAAGTGCGAGTATTTACTTATAGAAAAGTGCTGCTGCTATTCAGTAGCTTCAATTTACTTATATATTATGATCAATACCTTTTACTTATAAGCAAAAGCATTTGCTTCTTTTTATTCATATGGCCCAATGCCTCAAAGTCACTGGCGGCTCGTCAGAGGAGGCAAGGGAGGCTCAGCCTCCCCATAAATGCTACAATACACAATTTTTGTTTTCATTTATGCAAATATTAGGTATTTAGCTTTAAATAGGTGCGGTACCCAAAAAACCGGCCATTTCTGTGTTTATATAGTCTTTATGAAATTAGCCTCCCCTGTTCCAATTCCATTATAGTTTGTAAATACCAAAGATACTAAACATGAAACAATGAAAATCAACAATGAGAAAATAGAGCTAGGTGAACATTAATTTTTTATCTCCTGACTCTTCATTTACACATGGTGTTACAGAATGTTGAAGAAAAGTTTATATAAACATAGGTCCGAAAATTCATAATTTTCCAGATACAGGATGTTACACTTTAAATAAAGTATTTTTTATCAACATCTTAAAAATACCTTATCCCAGGGGTTCCAAATCTTATTTGTAGTGTGACGCCCTCGGACACTTGCAATTCTCTGACGACGCCCTTATGTCCAACTGAAGTCCCAAAAATAAAAGAAGGTCTTTATCTCAAATGGAATTGTCTCAATTGTCCTACTCAAAAAAAAAATGAAGAGTAAAAAAGCATTAATTTTGTTTTGTTTTCCTTCTAACTTTATATTTGGGAAAAAATAACTCGTTTCTATCTCTTTTTTTTCCAAAATACCTTCACTCTACTTTATACCATCAACACACAACGCCCCTGGAAGAGATTGCGACGCCCCGGGGCGTCGCAACGCACAGTTTGAGCCCTGCCTTATTCAATTTTAATAATATTCGGTAGTGTTATTTATACCATTAATATTCTAATTTAGTTCTAACTTGATTAAATGCATTTATTCCAGAAGCGTCTCGACTCTCGACCTATTTCTAACGAATATTTTTAACAATAAAATATACGGCACTGACTTTTATACAAATTTTATATTTTATTTAAATTAACATGTAAAAATGCAGATTTTGTAGGTCACATTTTTTTTCTTAGATAACTTTTATAACTCTTAATATAATGAATTATTTTTTTAATATCATAAATTACTAGTTATAGTTAGGACTTCTGAGTTCGCCAAAAGCGGACTAACCCTTGCACAATAATGCTTATTATTTTTACATCCTGTATAATAAAGGAGTGACCAAAGTATTTTTGAATAGCTCAAATCCTTAGCTAAAAAAGGTACCCTTCACTCCTTCACCTCGTTTCACACTAGCCGAAAGTAACTCTCGTTTCACATTAGCGAAAGCCGGTAATCCGACAGACCAACGCTATCGAAGTGTGTGGAGTCTTATGGGACTTTTCACACGTTACGAATCCGGAAAGTCGGCAAACTTAACTAGTTTTTAGGTCATTGGTTTTTATTACTCTGTCCGGCGAATCCGGCTTAGTGTGAAACGAGGATTACTTACTGCCTTTTCACATTAGCGGGAGCCTGGCGACGGACCGACTCTATCTAAATGTATGGAGTCTTTTAAGACCTTTCACATGTTAAGAATCCGGAAAGGCTCCATATAATTTTTTATTACTTTGTCCGGCGAGTCCCGCTAGTGTAAAACGAGGTTTAGTCGTGAAGCGTTTTATTATAAGGTTGTATTTAATAATTTTGTGTCGGTTCGACATAGGCTCCCCTAATTTTATGCATGCTCTAGCTCTAATTACCTGAGATTATGGGACCCTCCCCCATGCTGCAAAATTGTCTGGGAAATTGTTTTTAAATGTGAAATTAAAAAAAATTAGAGGTTTTTTTAGTACAAATTGCAACAAGATATCCTAATGTTTTTAGATGTCTTCACTAAAGTAAAACTTAATTTTGTCGAAAAAGCTTCAATTTATTAAAATCGAACATGTGTAAGTTTTTAGGCAAGAGTTTAAGCTACCTAAAAGAAGTTTTTATTCGTTTATTATAAAGGGTGTAATAGTTATTTTTGTACCAAGAGCGTAAAATAGCACTTTTATGACCGCGGCTCATACTTGTTGTTGCCCGAGCTTCACGAGGGCAACAATCAGCTGTGGTCGTAAAAGTGCTTTACGCCAGAGGTGCAAACAATATTTTTGTACGACTAAAAATAATATACAAGCATTCTCTGTAGTTATTTTTTCTTCATTTTTGTTGTTTATCAGATAATTTTGCCGATGTTACTATCATGCTAGTTTAAGTCAAATTGATTAAACAACCTTATGTTACCTACCTACGAAATAATTACATGTGGTGTCAACACAGTTGTCAAAAAATTGGTTTTATAATTTGAATTATGAGCCAAAATAATTCAGAAATAGAGAAAGTCTGCCCAAAGTTGTTACCAGAAAAGTCAAGACTAATTCATAAAAATCCATTGGGTGATTTCTTGAAATGGTGCGAATTACGAACGGTTCATACCATAACAAAAAGTGCGTTGCTTGTAAATGCGGGCGTTTTTGATACTTTTTTGCCCTAGGGCGTAAAAGTACAATTTTACGCCCTCAAATGGGGGCGTAAAATTGTGTTTTACGCCCGGTCGTACAAAAAAAAATTAGCGCTGTTGTGTAAGGGTGAGTCCGTCCCTGGCAACCTAATGAAGACAAATAATGTTTTACAAAAACACAGTTTTAAGAAATTCTTACTGGAACGTATCTTATTAAAAAATATTTTAATATACCAAGTATTATAAAAGTTATTTAAGAAAAACAAATTTTCAGCGGCGTTCTTTAAGGGCACAGATCTCTGTAGTAAGGGACTTTCGGAAAAAGAATATAGGGACCTATCCTATTATTTTTATGTGTTCTATAGAGATCCGAGAGATTGCCCACATATTCTCGGACACCTTGTATATGAACTTTTCGTTTTAAAATTAATCCAAAAATGTTTGTCCAAATTATTAATTCATCTTTGAAAATACCCTGCACCTGCATATTTTAATCAAATAAAAACAAATAATCAACATATTTTCTATATTTAGACTTATCCACCGTTACCGGTAGAACGACAATTCAAGGAAATCACACAAGTTTTCCAAGAATATTTTTATTCTCTTTTAAATTTTGTTCGGCTTATGAATCTTAATTAAATCATATAATAATATTATTAGCATAATAGACTGAAGTTTTCAAGGTTTTTAGGTATTTTTTCAATGATAGTATGTAGGTGTGGATTTTATTAAAAAACTACCAACAGCTGTCGTTTTATGATGGGTAAATATTGATTTTGTTCATGTCAAGTTGTGGTACTTAAAATACCTTAATCTTTCGTATGATACATTGCGAAGTGATTTAAAATAACGTTGTTCATTTTAACTTAAATTTGCGTTACTATACGAAGCAAGTCAACATCCTAAAAATAACTGCTGTTTGATTTCCCTTTACTCATAGTTGTTTTCCACGGAGACTCTTTTTGTCATCATCCGATTTAGGCTTTTAACCAACTATAACCAAAAGAAATCGATATAAACCACTGCGTCTAGGTAGGTTAAGTTCACCTTCTTGTTGATTCTTTAATTTTATAATTTATACCAAGTTTTGTCATTTAAATCCAATTATTGTATAGGAGGAACAGTTAAAAAATGTAAATTCGGTGCTGTTTGATAAGAAAAAAAATCACAAAAAGTTTAAAGCAAATAAATCGGCATGCTTGTCTTCGCGGCCGCCTTTGCTATATTTCTTTTATGATATGCCGGTAGATGCAGCTGGTCATCGCACTTTTTGGATAAAAAATTTTGAAACTTGCCAATCTAACTTAAAATGAGGTGCTTTTTACTGGAAAAATATTATAAATTATTACAAATGCTTTTTGGGTACCTAAAACTTATTATATGTTATTATAAATTTACACCCCCCTTAACATTATTATTTTTTATTGTACAAAATAAACTAAAATGTCAGCTTGTTTGGTTAATTCGGTAGTATTCTAATCAGTTATCCGATGATTATTATCTCATATGATATACAGGGTACGACAATAACAATGACTTTTTTAAATGGAATACCCTGAATATCACCATCAAAAAAATATTTTAAAATGCTTTAAAAAAATACTACATTTGATGTGTCTATCTCAATTAGTTTCGAAAATATGACCATCCAAATCTGAATAATAATTTTAAATTATTCTTAGAAGCGTAATAGAGATACATCTTCCCAACTTTTTTATTTTTTAACGTATAAAATAAATAAAAAACACTGTTTTGTTGGGTAGATTCTGTAGAATCCATATCTTTCATCAGAATGCTTTTATCTTTTAGGATATACAGTGTAGGACAAAACATATTAAATTTTAAAATGGAAAACCTTGTAAATTATAAAAAAATCTTGTATCTGTCCTTACACTCAGAAGTAGCAAAAAGTAGGAAGGCAATTGTAAGTACAAAAACTGATAAAGAAAAAGGTAAAAAAATCTTTGACAAAAGTACTTTTTAGTAAACAAGGCTAATAATAAACTAAGTAGATTAAATGTTGTATATTTATGTTTACCTAAAATACATTTTCAAGTTTCTTATTACCCCAATAGAAATCGTCATATCCTTTTATAATTTTGCGTACATGTAGTTTGAAGTATCTACTTTGAAATACACAGCATGAGCCATTAAAATTTCAAAGTTGCTTTTGGCCAAAATAATGGATTTCTATCCCATAGTGTATCGGCGCGTCGCTGTAAAGGATAGGCCTTTGTATAAAATAGTCCGATTGCAGGCGGCCTTTTCTATGTTTTTTTGTATTATTTTCAAAGGGTACCGAATTTGCGCTTTTAAAATGTTCTTACTATAATAATTTCGCAAAATGAATCTGTGTCTTTGTTATTGAGGACTAGCCCTCCATAGTCATTGTGTACTATTAATTAGTGGACACCCTGGACGCATTCAGGAAATTACAGCAGCGATAAAGCGCTGCAGCGCTCGCACAATAGTTTTTCGAAATTTCATATTTTGATTGACGTTTTTGATAAATGAATTTTACATGAACAAGATACAGTTATTTGGTGTATTCCTTTTATACTCTAGAACCGCCCGGAACGACACCATAAGGGTTCCTCTTACAATTTTTGACATTTTCTCATGCTGTAGAACCGTTCTTTACACTATTGACAGTTCTAGAGAACGCTTCTACAAGGTAAAAGGAATACACTAAATGTGTCGAAAGCGGGAACCACTCTGAATTTTAACAAAATTTTGTATACGGGGTTTGGGCGCTAATCACGAATCCGGTTACGTTTTGTTTTTGAGATATCCATCATCAAAGTTAAAAATTAAATTAACCTCATTCTTACTATATTTCCCCTTCCGTTTTGCACAAAATACTTGATATTACACTTAATTAGTACATAATATTTTATAAACACCATTTAAATTCCTGTCTTTTATTTATTTTACAACTTTTTTTTCCAATAAATTAAAAATACGTTTGCTTCTAAAGGCCGGCCGCAACCATGCATACACTTAAGCTTTTCTCTAAACTTGTAAGGCTGTCTTTATTTGAAATTATACTTCTAAATTAATATAAAAAGGCATAAAATTAATAAAAGAAGCATGTTTAAAAAAGGTTTTTCGATGTTAAAAAAATATTGTGTGCTAATTAAGTGTTAAATCACGGATGTCGTGCAAAAAGAAGGAAGAATATGGTGAAAATTAGTCTAGTTTGAAAGTTGAACTTTGATGATGGATATCTCGAAAAAGAAACGTTCCTTCAAATTCAGCGCCCAAAAGAAAAATCCGTATACCAAATTTGGTTAAAATCGGAGTTTGCACAGTGAAAAAGGCACTAACAATACCGGCCTTATTTTGACATCTGAGCTTGCGCAGATGCATGGTGGTATAAGGACTCCCTTAATAAGGATAGTTTTGGTTTTATAGAGCCATTGGGTACATTCAGGAGGTCCCATCGGCTAAGTTAGCTAACTTAAAGGTTGAGCTGGTCAAATGTGAACATTCAAAAATAACATAAATTTGGTTTATAGGTATATTAAGGATTTATACATTTACAGTAAGTAATGATAACTGTTTGACAAACTTTGTAAGCATCTACAATGTAATTGATGCAAAATATCACTATAGACAATAAAACTGCTATATTCACCTACCTAGTACATTTTTATGATCAATAGCACTTAAAACATCTTTATTGTTTAAGTTAGTTTTTGTCGCAGTTGTAAGACCAAAAATTTGCTCTACTTGGGGACACAGAGGAATATAAACAAAGGAATTATCTAAAAATTTTACAAGCATAGTTAATAAACTATGGTAATTTTAATAAAAATTTACGAAATATGTAGTACATTTAAATATTAAATTATCCTTACCTTTTATACTTTGTACCAAAACTATTATTTTCTATAATAGGATTTCCTCCATTATTTACGATCAAAAAATGGGTATCCGGACCAAATTTGTTTTTATCCATAATAATTGTTTGGATTTAAACGTTATTACAAAGAAAATATTTAAAAGTATTAGCAAAATAAATATTTATCGCGATTATAACCAAGCTTCCATTTCAAATGTCAAATGTCAAACTATCAAAATCCGCTGTATGAAAAGCGACAGCGGTCATTTTTACGCTGAGCAAAATACTCAGCCGCTATCGAAAAAGCAGTAATCAGCTTTGCATTCAGAGTGACTTCTAACTAAGCAATCTCAGCAGCTGGGACAACCTGAATGCTCCCATTTTTTCTCATTCCTTCTAATTCCCCCTCAGGACAAGCAATAAATACACTGCCCAAAGTAGCAGGGACGTGCAAATTTTCGTGAAATTTGATAGGAAAACGTAGCCTCAGTTTATAATAATTGATTGTATTTACTCAGGGCAACTCGGAGGGTTAAGAGTGTTTTAGGAAATTTTACTTTAAAAATGCGCTGTTAAAATATTTGTAGTAAATTTTGAAACACCTCATATAACTTTTTGTTATTAAGGAAGATATCACCGGTATTTGTTTAATGCAGCCATAATATCCTGCCTTTTTAATCTACCAAATAATTTTGTTTTATTCCATTCAAAACTAACAATTGCCTTTTTTTTCAGAAGTCAAACTTCATCAAAATTACCAACGAACCAATAAACCTTTTCATCAGCAACCATGTGCCTGTGGTGTTCACTGGCCAAAAATTTAAACCATCGATCGCCGATATTTATTCTCGTATTTTTAAATTTATTTAAATTGTTTTCCTCGGAAGCAACTCCAGAAGACTGGGTGTCTTCGAACTCTTTAAATTTTAATCTTAATTCGGACGACAATTCGTTTACTTCAGCGTTTTTAAATGTTACTTTTAAGACTGATCACGGATGGAAATGGGACAAGACTGAGGTTGGAAGATTTGGAGGAGGATATATAGGTATGTAAACTTTAAAGAGTTACCTGGTATTCAAATATTTGCAATCCCGGTATTCAAATACAGAATCTGAGAAACTAAATATGAATACAAAGCAAATATCCAAACCGATCCGATTTGGATAATCTACCAGAACCGCGGTACACCCACGGTACTCTTGTACTTAGGCATAAGCCTTCGTGGGCTTAAGCTTATGTCACAAAGATAAAAAAATGTAAATGTGTTTAAAAATAATCTTGTACAGGATTTCCCGAAAAAGTGCAACTATCTACAACTTTAGATTTTTTCTTGAAACACCAGGTATATTATTGAATTTTTGGATTTTATAGAAAATTCTAAGATAGGTATTCGCTATTGAGGTACGCGTCCTCTAGAGACGGACTGATGGATGCGATTTTTTTTACACATAAATCCCCTGCCGTCTGCTTCAATGCGACGCGCTTCTAATGGACGCACTCTGACTTGTTTTTAAGGCAGGCCAAGCGCCAGCGGTCCGGCCCGTCCGCCCTTTCGTCTCTAGTGGACGCCTACCTTTATAAGCCACATTTATAATTATCAGACACTTTCAATGATATAAAGGTGTCTCCCTAAAAAACTAAATATGGTTATTATTAGTTACTTTTTGGGCACATACTTTTCTGATTACAAATATTTTTCGGGGCGTTACATACAAAGTATGTTTTTGATATATTACACAACTTTTTTGGTTTGAAAAATTTTCAGCAAAAATAAAATAAAAGCTATGCTTAGGTCTTCGTAATTATTTACAAACCGGACGCATCGCCGATTTTAATGAAATGTGGTATACGGTGGTTTTTGGGGCGCTAATTACGAATCTGAAAGAATTTTTAGTCGGACACGTTTCGTTATCAAGATATTCATCATCAGACTCAATAACCAAAACTAACCTAAATTTACTATTTCCTTCTTCTTTTGCACTTAATTCTTAAGTTTTGCTAAATTGGTACTTATTATTTGATTTCCACCTCTAAAAACTCCATTTTTCTATTTATTTTATCCATTTTTTCGATAAAATTGTAAAGTTTTACTTTCAATCGCAGTAGCCTTGGCGGCGCCAAGGTTACTGCAATCGAAATGATTGAAAGTGAAACTTGGTAATTTTATGGAAAAAATGGGTAAAATAAATGGAAAAATGGGGTTTTTAGAGGTATATATCAAATATTAAGTACCAATTTAGCTTTCAATCAAGAATTGGGTGCAAAAAGGGGGAAATAGTGAATTCAGGTTAGTTTTTGTTATCAAGTCTGATGATAAATATCCCGAGAACGAAACGAGTCCGACTAAAAATTATTTTAGATTCGTAATCAGCGCCCCATAACACCCCGTATACCAAATTTCATTAAAATCGGCGATGCGTCCGATTTGTAAATAATGACCTCGAATTTTAGCCAATTTTCTAATGAAATTATAATTGGTAATAGGAAAGTTACATTTTAACTATAATTAATTGATATTAGTGTTTAAAAAGCCGATATTAAAAGAAAATAAACAAATAAAGATAACACGGTTTTAATAAATTAACCTATTAACCTTGTTACTTCTTTACCTTTACCTCATTTTAAATAATTATTTAATCTTTTTATTTGCATTTTGAAACCAAAATTGTTTAATACTAGTTTGTCAATGATTTTTTAAATTTACATCTCCGTCTTCAAACAAATTGCATCAAATATTTAATTAAACTTATTTGACAAGAAGTTTGATAGGTGTAAAACCAGCTATATGAAATTGATGTAGTAATACTATAGTTTGGAGTAAAATTGGCAGATGAAAAAAGATGGCTGCTGGGCTTTCAAAATTCTTAAATGAGAAGGGGGTCGATGGATACATTATTTTAAAGCTCCCGACGAGTACTTTATTACCCTAGAATATAAAGTCAATACCTTCACCTATTACAAAACGGCGGTACTTTTAAAATTACCCAAATACCTGATTTGGATGGCCAAATTTCCAGAACTAATAAATTTAGACGTACTTAATATGGTATTTTTTTAAAGCTCTTTTAAAGATCTTTTTTATCTTTTTGACATCTCACGAAGGCTTATGCCCAAATACCGGTGTACCGTGAGTGCCGGGTTACTGGATGTTTAACCCAATATTGTCGTGTTCCGTCAACGTTATCCAAGCACTGAAACATGCAGTTGCATTTCACAGCACCTTTTAGACAACGCGGTAGTGCCACCACGGACGTTATTTTTAAATACCTACTACCTAGAAATGGCAGAATACTACACAGTGGTTTGCCTTTGCCAACTGTGAGGTGACGAGCTATTAAAAATCCGATGTCCGACTCCGAGATTCGAACCCGGATCGCTGCGGTATGAGGCTGACACGCCAGCCTCTGCACCACTACTCGCCACATTAATAGTAGTACTGGTGATAACTTAGAGGGTAAGACGAAAAATATTTATTGTTTTTAATGAAGCTTTCTGTATATTATATCACTATTAAGAATATTTTTAAAAGAGCTGCAAAAACAAAAACAAATAAAGTACATTTCTACTTTATTACTTTCGGAAATATGGCGATCCAAATTAGTTAGTTTGGGAATTTTTAAAGTATCGCCATTTTGTAATAGGTAATTTTATTTCCTTTATATTCTAGGCTTATAAAGTAGGTACTCGTCAGGAGCTTTAAAATGATGTGCCAAGACGCTCTTTGTATTAAATTTTTTCCAAGATGGCCCCAGCCGCGATCTTGAAATTTTCATCGGTCAAATTAGCTCTAAAATTATAGGATTAATGGAACAATTTCATATCCCATAGTTTAAATTTTGTAAATTTATTTGTTCAAAAAATAAAAGGGGGGCATAAAAGAAATGCACTGTGTAAATAAATTTTAGTGATGGATTAAAAAATACCTATATTGATTTAGGTTCTAAAAGATTGGAAATTTCTGCTCTGGATATTAATTTTTTACTTGTTTACCCTCTGTTGCAATAAAATTTTAATTACTCACAATGCTGAATTCCAATAATTATTGAATAAATTTGTGTTATGAGCTTCATTTTAATAAATTATGCGTGCTCATACTGCCATGCTCGACATGATACTTATTGTATGTACATTTTAAAATAAATAATATATTCGGCGATGATATTATCGGCTATCAGTATTTTCATGTTTCCTGTTAGTGATGTTCCTAAAAGATTTAATATTCCTTATGGTTGTTGTGAATTTTAATGTGATAGTCATGGCCAATCGGGGCAATAAAAATCTTAAATTATCTTAAATTATAAGATTCGCTTTCAGGGCCGTTCCTAGGGTGCCTTGCTCCCGATGCAAAAAATATTGGCCGCCCCTAGGAGAAAATGTAAATTGAGGTATAAAAATTTTTGAAGTTTTAAAGACAAAAGAAATGTCCCCACTTCTAAGTTCCTTTATTGAAGTATTCCACATTGATTTTTTCTTTCCTTCATAGATTTTTTTTTTGAAGGGCAAAAAAGGCCTCTAAAATTTCACTGTTTTCAAGTTTAAAACCTTTCTATCCTAAATGCCGCCCTTCATTTGGCAAAATGCCGCCCTATAATTTTTGTCGTTCCGTGCGAGTACACCAGCTGCACCCCCGTCAGGAACTCCCTGTTCGCTTTGGTTGATTCATTTTAGTTATTTAAATAAAAATGTTGTGCATTATAACAAAGACAATTGTAGTTTTACTATAGGCACCCAGCTTGGACGCTCGCTTTGCAAAATCTACCAAGTTACTCGATGTTGGATGCCCGCTTCATAAATTTCGCCAATTGAGCGTCCCCGCTGGTTGTAGTAAAACTACAATTGTCTTTGATTATATCCACGGACGGACTTAACATCAACACGAATGGACCAACAATTTGTATTCTTGAAGAGTGTCATAAGGCGTTTTCAGATATTGATCCGACGGGTTGAGGTAGATCCAATCAGCTGTTTTTAAGATTTACTGGATTTTCCGCTAATTTCCATTTGGTCTTCATTCATCGGCTTTGTGTCAAAACAAAACATAACCCTTTTGCTCTGTTCTTGGTTGTGCAGTTGTTTTTAAAGATTTTAACAATATTTTAGCTGTAAATTATCAATAAATATCGAATTATTGGTTTTTATACTTTTTCCTTTTGTAATAAACACGACATATATTATAAACCTAAAAAACGAAACAGCTGACTTTCTGGGTTTTCATGAATCGGGTTAACCCAAGATCAATTTTTCGGCAGTTTTTATTAGTCTTTATAAGCATAGCCGCTGGACTACTGCATCTACCGATTAAATAAGTAAAAACCGCCGCGCCGGTAATTACAAAATCATTTAGATTTTCGGCGGCTTTTATACACGCCAATAGATAAAACTGCCGGACGGAGGTTCTTTTTTATAATTGAGTAATGCCGCCGGCGGTTGTTTCAAAAGTACCTAAAAAATAAGGGGTTATAATCTGAATTACACACTGTGGGGATCTCTCCTTTCTCTAGAGAGGGAGGTAAAAGTTTATTAACAAGGACGATAAACATAATGATACAATTTTTCGGAATGTGTATCAACAATCTAATTGGTTTTTAATTACCAAGTAATAATCATATGAACCCATGTTTTAGTTCTAATAACCATAATAGGTGTGTGTAATTTAACGATTCTAGGAAAATTATTTTTTTGCTTTAAAGGTTTTTTTATTTATGCATATAATGAGTTATAAAAAAATTTCAGTATTAAGACTTCCAGATAAAAATACCGGGTGTTTCTTACAGGTGTATTCACCCTATAAGTTTTTACCTTTTAAGATAAAAAAATAAAATTTAATTTATTGGTATTTAACATAATTGTGGAATAATTGATCTATTTACTTGTTTTTTACTTTTTCCGTTTTAACTGGAATTTTTTAAAATTATTTTTAGATTTAAATGGCATCACCTGTATATTTTTATCTAATTTCGATAAAATATTACATTTTAAATACAGTGACACCTCATATGTCTTTTTTACATATCTACTGTAAAATAGTTATTTTTGTACCAAGGGCGTATTGGAACAATAAGCCTTCAGGCTGCAGTGCCACCGGACTAGTTAGGAGAAACTTTCCCAGCTTTTATTATTTCAAATTGTAATCAGTAGACTTTTACATATGTTTCATTAAATAAATTGTTGTTTTACCAAAAAAAGGGTGATTTTTTAATTTTATTATTGTGTTATAAATTTATAAATGAGGGCATTATTGATACTTTTTGCCATAGGGCGTAAAATTGATATTTTACGCCCTTTTTTATAAATGCCCTCAAATGGGGGCGTAAAATTGTATTTTACGCCCTGTCATACTAAAAAAATATTTTTAAAATTTGAATCTTTTGTGACGTAAGCCTAAACGGTTTATTTTATGTCAAGTAGCCATGGAAAAATAATAGTTTTTTTTTAAATTTTTTTTTGGCTTCTCAGGGCGGGGTTAAAGTTTACAAAATCATATTTATGATTAAAACTCTTTTTATTCCGTATAATTTGGTACCAGATAGGTGGTAACGAGTCATGGGATTAATGGTGGGTATTAAAGTTGAATCTTAACTTACGGTTTTAAAAATAGTGTTCGAGTACTCAGGATCTGAAGACAAAGAAAAAAAATTATTTGAATACTGCTGTATTTTAATACCTGGAGTCGGTATTCATGAATACTTTTGAGGACCAAAAAAGGTCCTTACCCCAACAAAAACACAGGAAATTGTCTTTTACTTTTCCCTTTTTTATTATTTAAAAACCGAACTCAGATGCCAGGATTTGAATACCAGGATTCAAATACAGGATTTCAATTACGAAATATGAATACAAAGCAAGTATTCGAATACTATATGATATTCACAATCCAGAATGCTGAATACTAACCGAAAAAGTATTTATTCCAATACCAAATACACAAAAGTATTCGAATGCTAGTTAAATGTATTCTGAATAGGAATAAAAATACCGATTATTCAAATATGTATAGATGGGTCCACATTTAATTCATTCTGAAAGCAATACCGCAAAGTCCACAAAACATGATAAAGTAAACAAACCGTCTCGAATGCACATAGCCTCGGACAGAGCCTGATTACATATTTTTAGATAAATAATTAAAAAAACATTGCTTAAACACGTATCACGTACTTAAAAAACACCCTCTTATTTCGCCTCTGTCCTACTATAAAACCGGTGGCACGTGACGTGGTACAAGAAACTCGTGGGGTTGCATATTTTTTGCTGCAATAAATCATTGTTCAGAAAAGGGTTTATTTACTTTATCATTTTTGGCGGCATCGCTTTCTAAGAACATTTTAAAAGCGCAAATTCGGTACCCTTTGAAAATAATACAAAAAAACATAAAAAAGGCCGCCTGCAATCGGACTATTTTTATACAAAGGCGCCGCTATCCTTTACAGCGACGCGCCGATACACTATGGGATAGAAATCCATTATTTTGGCCAAAAAGCAACTTTGAAATTTTAATGGCTCATGCTGTGTATTTCAAAGTAGATACTCAAACTACATGTACGCAAAATTATAAAAAGGATATGACGACTTCTATTGGGGTAATAAGAAACTTGAAAATGTATTTTAAGTAAACATAAATATACAACATTTAATCTACTTAGTTTATTATTAGCCTTGTTTACTAAAAAAGTAAAAGAGTTTAAATAATAAGAGCTATTGTTGTGTTTCCGATGCAGTCTCGCGAAGTCTCGCTACTTTTTGTCAAAGATTTTTTACCTTTTTCTTTATCAGTTTTTGTACTTACAATTGCCTTCCTACTTTTTGCTACTTCTGAGTGTAAGGACAGATACAAGATTTTTATAATTTACAAGGTTTTCCATTTTAAAATTTAATATGTTTTGTCCTACACTGTATATCCTAAAAGATAAAAGCATTCTGATGAAGATATGGATTCTACAGAATCTACCCAACAAAACAGTGTTTTTATTTATTTTATACGTTAAAAAATAAAAAAGTTGGGAGAAGATGTATCTCTATTACGCTTCTAAGAATAATTTAAAATTATTTTTCAGATTTGGATGGTCATATTTCAGAAACTAATTGAGATAGACACATCAAATGTAGTATTTTTTTAAAGCATTTTAAAAGATTTTTTGGTGGTGATATAATATTCAGGGTATTCCATTTAAAAAATCATACCTATTGTCGTACCCTGTATATCATATGAGATAATAATCATCGGATTACTGATTAGAATACTACCAAATTAACCAAACAAGCTGACATTTTAGTTTATTTTGTACAATAAAAAATAATAATGTTAAGGGGTGTAAATTTATAATAACATATAATAAGTTTTAGGTTTCCAAAAAGCATTTGTAATAATTTATAATATTTTTCCAGTAAAACACCTCATTTTAAGTTAGATTGGTAAGTTTCAGAATTTTGACCAAAAAATTAACTTCTATCCCATAGTGCGATGACCAGCTGCATCAACCGGCATATCATAAAAGAAATATAGCAAAGGCGGCCGCGAAGACAAGCATGCCGATTTATTTGCTTTAAACTTTTTGTGATTTTTTCTTATCAAAGAGCACCGAATTTACATTTTTAAACAGGACGAAAAGTATGATTATCTAAAAGGGAAAATTTGTAAGCATTAAGCATAATCTTGTAGATGGAAAATAAAAAGTTATTTGTCTAACCATATTTCGAAACTGTATAAGATAAACTTAGTAACTTTACTATTTTCTTAGATATGTTTTCTCTAGCTTTGCCAATTTTAGTCAAATAGATTTAGACAGGACTGGACTTACGGGACTTTTTCCAAAATACTGTTATTAACCATAATGCAACATAAATCTGATTTAGCTACAATTAAGCTAATACGTTTTCTTTAGGCAGACTATGGGAAATGAATCATTAAAAGCGAATCTGTCAACAATTTAAGGATTTAGGTATTATATTTATTTTTGATAAATATTGCTCCCCATAAAGCCTGCATTTCTCCTAATTTTAAAAAATAATTTTTTTAAGTGTCCTTTGAAAATCAAAAATGTGACGTTACCATGGTTACTGAGTTGGATGTTGACCAAACTTAACAGTAAATTAATTAAAAATAAACGTATTAGCCTAATTGTAGATATTTTTTTGCAACGAAGTTTAATGCACCACTTTGGAAAAAGTCCCTTAAGTCCAGTCCTGTTTAAATCCATTTGACCAAAATTGGCAAACCTAGAGAAAACAAATCTCCCATTAGCATCTAAGAAATGAAAAAGATGGGCGCAACAGATAAAAGTTATTATAAGTTAAAAAGTGTGCAAGTTTAATTTGGCCCACACTGTATAAGACAATATAATATAGAGGGTGCTCCCTTTAAAATAATCATTCTTTTTGTGGTAGCTTTGATGATCATATAAAATAGGTATCTTCGATAACCATAAAATAATTCTTTTTTTATCCTCGTTTAGGTACAGCCTGGATCGCGTTAATTAAAAGAGGCCACTGTAATTTTGACGTTAAGGTTGACAATGCCTTTAAAAGTAAGGCTGCTGGTGTTCTAGTGTACAACGACAGAGATTCTGCATCGTTGGATAAAATGAAGTTGACAAATGATCCAAGAAGTAAGTTAGACACTATTTTTACTTTTTTTTTGTAAAATAATACTATTTTTTAATTTTACAAATTGATAAAATCTACAGAATATTTCAAAAATCGTCAAAAATATTTTAAGGCTGAAATCGGAGTTTTTTAGGAACATTAGGATGGGTCGAAAAAATCACCCTTTTTAATTTGACCTCTGACACTAAAAAAATGGTTCCTAGGAACCTCTAAAAATACTCGACAACTTAATTTTGATAGGAAGATCCGCCTCATTTCAGTTATGCATATTTTTTTCAGTCCCATACAAGAAAACATCAGCAAAACTCTAAAGGGGTTTTTTTGTAGGAAATTAAACGTTCTACAAAAAAAAGATATTTAAGGTTAAAGGTTAAACACTTAAGACAAATAACTCTTTTTTTTTGTTTTAAATTTTGTAACTTAATGAAAAATAATTATGAAAATAAAATTTCTATTTCTATCGAAAATTAAACGCTTTACCAAAAAAGGTCTTTTGTACAAAAAACAAAAATATCTTACACTAAAGCCATTTTTTGTTGTTAATACGGTTTCAAATATTTTAACATTACATTCAGCAATTTTAGGCGTTCAACCAATTAAAACCGCGGTAATAATTGGTGACAACTTTGACGTATAATAAATTGTTTAAACGTCAACATAACCGATTGGTAAATCCCGTTTTAGAATTGGTTTTTCGGACGGAGGTAAACGGGGCGCTAAAATATCTCTTTTACCTGCACGCCTGTAAGGTTACGTTTATATCATAGGTAAATGGGGCTCCAGCCCTTCCCGAGAGGGGGTGTGGGTCAGGGCAGGTAATAATTCCTATAATTCACACTAATATTTTGTATACCACTTAATCAGTTCAGTTCTCATTGTAATAGTGAATAGATGTTCGAAAAGATTTCCGCTCAAGATTTTAATAGTGAGAAAATGTCGGTATCAGTAATTGAAAGTGTGAGTGGAAAAGATTTAATAGCCTACAAAAATTTTACATTTTCCAAAGAAAGCAATAAATGTTTCTGTAATTAATAATTTTTTTAAAATAGACCAAAATTTTATTTCGATACCTTTACTTTAAAGAAAACATTTGCGTCCCGTTTACCTTTACGATTTTATTGACCCCAAGATCCCTGCGTCCCATTTACCTGTTCAATAAAACTTTAGTGAAGGCCTTGCGCCCCGTTTACCACCGCCGGGTTCTTCGCCTAAAATTGATGATTACATTTTCTTTTGCTAAACGGTGACGTCATATATGTCACGTATTTAACCGTGTTTGAATACATTACGGACAATGGTTTAAAAACTATATAGTTATCTTTTGTCGAGTATGCATATGCATCGAAGTCATTAAAAACTTTGTTTCGGCCATTTTTTGTAAACTTTTAACATGGATGTAAATGGCAAGTGAAAATTTTTTATATTCAGTGTAAGGTAAAGTCCATATTAACCCTAAAAATTAAATCATAATCATAACCTAAAAGCTTATTGCGCTGCGACTGAAACTGATTCGAAAACCTGCATTTTCTTGATTCTCATGTTTATAACGTCATTTTCGAATACGGTTGAAACTAGGGCTGGCAAAAACCGGAAAAAAACAAAACCGGTTAACCGGTTTTAAATAAACCGGTTTCGGTTAAAACCGGTTTACCGAATATTTAAAAAACCGGTATTGCTTTTTAATACCGGTTTTTAAAACCGAAAACTGAAGGCGCATTTACATATTTGCCGCCCGTATAGGGTATATTATTTTCGGCGCCCCTTTCTTGTTCTTTTATTCTTGAAATACTTGAAATAATTTTGAAGACTTCACTTTCATTCCTTTCAATTCTACGTACTAAATAACGTCTGCCGCCCCCTAAAAAACGCCGCCATAGGCTTCAGCCTACTCAGCCTTTTGGTAAATACGCCACTGTATAAACCGAATCAACCAAAAACCTATTAATTGATATTCGAAGAACCGCTTTTCGATTTTGGTCCAATTATCCAAAAAAACGGGTATTCGAAAACCGATTATCTGAAAAACCGGTATTTCAAAACCGCTTTTTAAAACCGGTTAACTGATATTCGAAAACCGGTTTTCAAATACCGGTTAACCGGTATTCGAATACCGGTTTTCGGTTTTGGCCAAAACCGCGGTTAACCGAAAACAGGTTAACCGAAAAACCGGTTTTGGTTGCCAGCTCTAGTTTAAACCAGTCCGACGAATACGGTTAGCAAGAAAATTTGACATAAATCAGGAAACTGAAATAGCTATACCTTGTAAGTAGTTTATTTATTAGAATCGTATTTAAAGTATCACATGTATGGAATAAAAGTAATAATAATTTTTGCCCTTGCGTTTGTTTTGAATTGTTTTCATAAAGTGTAATAATTATTTGATTGTGTAATAAATTACGAGAACAGAAAAAAATCAAGGTTTTACGAAATTTATTTTGTTTTATAATCGTAACGATACAAATAAAGTTGGTCGAAGGACGGGTGTAATAAATATTAAGAGCGATTTCATTAAGTGACTATCTAATAGCGTGATAATAGCAGCTACCATACCCATATGGAATAAATGAAAACCAAAAATGAATATACAGGGTTATTAAAAATATTCCTATACTGTGGAACGTACGGCCTATCTTGTTTTCAGACTTAGATAATTTCTAAGACGACCTGTATCGGAATTATACATTTTCTTGAACCCAAGATTTTACTAATATTTTGATTTTAATATTCAAAAATGAAAACGAGACTTACTGTGTGTACACCAGTAAATATACAGGGTGTAATTTAAATGATGGCTGAAAATACAGGGTATGGTTTGTTATATAGCTTATTTTAGGAAGAAAAGTTCATATGAACATATGTCCTAACTCTTTGTTTGACCTCCGGACAGTGCGGACGTGCGTAGAGGACTACACAGTTCTTCCCGGAGTGGCGGCTAGAGGTGTCGTACGAACGTTTTTACCTTCGGGGATCAAGGAAAGATTCACGCTAAATTGACGGCATCTTTCTTCTGGATCTAAGCGCTGTGAGCGAAGATTCCTCTAAGCTGATGGTATCCTGTTTGGTGGTGAACACGAGGTATTTCTCAAATGGCGGGAAATGGATGGGCGTGCCATGGGAACTGTCAGTAGTGAAAGTGAAGGTTATACGTAACACCAGTAGCAGATCTTGGTTTGACAGCCTACAATTTATGCATTGCATCGATTGTTGAATTGTTTGTTTTCTTTTGGAATTTCTGGGAGCTACGAGCTCGATTATCCAGATTTTCCGCCGACGAAGCCCTGGAAAGCATAGTCCGGAAGGGGAGAGTGGTGGATTGGACCTGAAGGGACCAAAACCAAGAAAAAAATAGAGAGAGAGAGAACATACATATGTCCTAAACGTCTTAACTTTTGAGATACAGAGTGTTAAAATTTTCAAAAATCTAAAAATTTCAAAAACACCCATTTTAGTAAAAACTATTATACTGGATATAAACCCTATTTAAATAAGTAATTAATTATTTTTGTTACATAATTGCTAATTAAAAATTATAAAACCTAATTTTTAAAAGAAACAGATTCCACAATGCTTCTTTTTATGGTCTAAAAATATGCAATTATGTGATGTTTTTCTCTGCATACTAAACAAGATACGAAAAAAATCAAGAGACATAAAAGCAGTATTTTTATTGGTTAATCTAAAAAAGCACACAAATTTTATACACATTTAGACAGTCAGTGGCGTACCGTTTTATTGTTGGAAATATTCCTTCAGTTGCCTCTCGAGACGCCACTGGACTTACTAAATGTAATTAAGTTAGTGATAAGTTACCCCCTAAATGTCATTAATAATATAGCCAATTTAAAACAAAAATTGGGTAAAGAATGAGTTATGATATTTAAAAAATATTATCTTTTTTTAATATATTAATAACTTCTGTATTTTAAGTTTCAAGTTAAGAGGTTTAGGGCATATGTTTATATAAACTTTCCTTTCTAAAATAAGCTAATGAATCATACCCTGTATTTTTAGCCATTAACCTAAATTACACCCTGTATATTATAAACTTTTATAGCACTCTTTCAGTAAAAGTACGTTAACACATAAATATCTTTAAAACCGGTATAACTGTGTTTACAGAATTTACTATCTGGGGGTTTTGTAGGCGTACCTAATGGTAGGAAAATTTATAATCTCACTAAATAGACTGGGCCAAAAAAAAACTTTATTTTTAATGTATCTAATATATTGTTCAAGGTGAAAAAATATATCGTACAGGTTTAAGCGCTTAATAATTTGTGCCTTAATACTAATATTAAGAGGTCTATATTCGCGACTAACAGTTTTTAAGAATAGCAATCTTTTTAAATGCAAACTCCCAAACCAGTCTAAAAGTTCTATAACACACCTTCTTAGAGGCGAAATTAAATTTCCTTCGTAAATCGTCGTTAAATGTAGCCGTTTCCATGTATCGGCTTTGAACACTGTACTATTTCGATTACCGTTTCTTGGGAGTTCAAATTTTATCACTACTGCCATCATCACTTCTACGGATAAGAAAAACAATGGCATGCTAAAATTTTCGTACCTATGCTTTTTTGCCGGCGGGCTGCTTCGGCAGGCTTCATTTTGCCGGTTTACACTTTAAATCTGCGTCGGTCCAAGAACACTCGCCTCGTGTAACATCAGCGGTGGAGACACGTAAGCTTACTGAAGAAATGACTAACTGGCGGTATTTCAACGGCTAAACAGATAAAATTATATTAGAATTTTCATGACCTGTCCATCTAAATCGGCTATTCCATGATAAATCTTATAATTTCCTTACTCTAATACTATAATAACAATAACTAAAAATAAATTCAAGTCATATTTTAAGAACATTAAATGCGCTACAAAAAGATTCTCCTAACATTTTCAATCATTTATCCTCCTTTCAATGTAATCTAATTTATATCGCTCAGAAACCCCCAATTATTAAATTTTGTAAATACTAACCTAAGCGGTTTTTAGATATTTAGACCGTTTTTATTGCTATCAGAAAAGTCATATCTAAGCTACTAGTAAAGATGGAGTTTTAAAAATTTAGAAACTTACTCAAGGGTAGTTCTACCGATCGATACCACGAAGAGTCAAATGAGTGCTTAAGGTAATTTGACTACCGTGGTATTTATATTTGGCAACGCTGCGTAAAAACAATAGAAATCATACGCAAAAATCTACTGCACAAGCATCTTTAAACAAATTATCGGTTTTAAATTGTTATGTTTATTTACATAATAAAATCTCTAAACCACCTTATCTTATCACCAAAAAATATTTCATTGAAAAGGCAAAACAGTCACTGAAAAAACATTATAACAAATTTCTAAAACAAGGTCAAGTAGCACCATAAATTTAAGGATAAACATGGAAAGTTTCTGTCACATAACCTGTCAAACTAACGTAAATATTAATACATCGAATTATGGTCGTCGAATTGTTTACTTAAAAACACTCGGAAAAAGCATGTTTTCTAATTATTGCGGATATACTTATTATCACTCATTGGATCTTGTAACCGAAAAACGTATTGGACTGGCATCAATTTTATGTCCCCATATACCGTTTTCAATAAACTTTTTCGGGCGCCTTATAACCTTTTGGCGGAGTTGCCACATGTCAGTCGCATAACATATTTTTTTCAATTATTTATTTATTACTCCTATCACAAGCTCTGAAGGTAAGATTCTAATTAGCAAAAATATTCAGAATTGTTTTTTCTTCCCTTGATACAACTTTCATTAAAATCTGAACATCAGTTTTTGTGAAATAAAATAAAATCTGCGATTTCCCATAAGGACCAATATTAAAAGCAATTATTTTATAATATTTATAACTTTTTTTCAGTTCCCTGTGGACCTTTGACAATTTAACTGGTTGATATTCTTATTTATCAAGGAGTACCAGTATGCTAAGTTCCATGATTTTACCTGAACAGTAATTCTTACACCGATAGTAACTCTGTTAATTAATTTTAGGCAATAAATTCATATCTACAGACCTAGACACCACTAACAAAGCCAAATTTAGCACACCGATTTGGCGATCAATCGCTAGTATTCGCATTATTAGGTCCGCTGATAACAATTGACGTCTTAAATTTGAATAAAATAAATGTATTACCTAAGGAACATCAAATAAAAAATCTCCGCTTAGTCGCTCGCTTAAATTAATTTTCGGAGGTCACCATTTTATCTAATATTAACTCAATTTAATATTTTTATTGTCCTTAAAGTGTTATGAATTCTAATTTTTTTATATAAAATTTTAATAATCTAATAACTGTAAACCGTGCAGCAACGATTTATAAAAATGTATGATTTTTTTTATTCAAACGCTGATTTTAAGCTTTAAAGCTTCACTAATCACTAAAATATATTGCAACTAAATAAATACTTTATCGATTAACGGCTTAATTGTTTACGATCAGTTTTATTTGAGGTTTTATCCACTTTTGCGATATTTCTCTCTTGTTTTAGAATTTTGGATCAGGGCTAAAGCTTTAATGGTTAAGTTTTCAGCATTTAAAAAAAAAAAACTAAAAATATACAGGGTAATTTAAAAATATATCACAAAACACAAAACTTAAAAGCGATAATTCTACATGATAGAATCATGGTACAGCTTTATATACAGGGTGTCCCACCGGGAACTGCTGCGATCGATTTCTTGAAAAGTACGCTTTGGAACATTTTGAAATTTTGGTAACATTATAAAGTCAGTGGGGGACATAGAACTAAAATATTTTGACAGCTCTACCACTTCCGGTTATACCGGAAGTTAATGTCAACTTCCTTATTTAAATGGAACAACCTATATATTAATTATTTTTAGATTCTGCGTAAAATTCTAAACATAATTTATGTGTAATGTTCTATACCTAAGTCCAACCGTTTTTGACTTATTTTAAATTTTATGTCAAAAATGACGTTTGCAAGCCATTACATAACCATCAATTTCTTCTAAACAAAGCCTTTAATATGAGTTGGGGTTGGGTTCCTTGTAAAGAAAGAACTTCTTTAGTAGACTGTATCGATATTTTCACAATTAATAAATACAGAGTGGTCAAAAATAATCGTTGAAAATCATCACGACAAAAACCTTAAAAGTCAAGTTAATATTATCTATTCTCAACAATGTATTTAAGTACGGGTAGGTACGGGGTGGTTGGCTGTGACGCCGCATTTTGTTGTCACTAGAATCAAAACTAAGCCGTATTTAAAAGCATTGTTAGAATAAATAAATATTAAATTGTTAATATTTCAAAAACTATAATTTTTTGAAATAGACATCCCTATACAAACTTATCTTTATTTTTGATGCTTAACAGGAAAAGGTAAAAAAATTGACTTTTAAGGTTTTTGTCGTAATAACTTTTAAACAGCTGTTAGATTTTTCGAGTTAAATAAAGAACACACCTTTTTTAAAAGCCTTGCCTCGGTTTTTTAGAAAACAATAAAAATACTGTAGCTATAAAAATCCAAAAATTAAGACAAAAATAAACAATATTCATATCGGTTTTGCTTAAGGCAAATGAAAAATTTATATTTTTTTGTTCTAAACTACCTACTAACACAGTTAACGCTTGTAAACGGACGAAGGTAAAACTGCCCGAAACGTTGTGTAAAACATATAAATAAAGACTTTTAAATACCAATATTTTTTTACCATCCTACCCATTAAGATATTTTTTTATTTTACATTTATATAATGTGCAAAAGTACGCATTTTTTAAAGTAACTGTAATGTAATTTGGCCTTTATTTTTATCAGTTAGAGCCCTCATACAGCCTTAATTATAAAAAAAATCGACAAAACTTAATTGTTATAATTTTTAAAATGGTTAATTTATTCATTATAAAAATATGTGTATTAATCTGGAAATACCAATAAATAATATTAAAAATATTTTACGTACATAGGTAAACGTAAGCATGCACGTGAAAAAATATTTAACAACGAATATAAAGTAAATTGTGGAATTGTTGATACAGTATTTTAATTAAAGGGCAATAAATCTTTGAAAACAAAGTATAAACAATTAAATTTTATTTATGCGAAATTAAGTGCAAAATATAATGTTTTTTAAATACTTGTCTCGGTATAAATATTTTGACATTTTAGTGTTTTTATAAATTACACAAAACAATAGAACTATGTATTTTAACGTAATTTTTTAAATAAATCGTAGAAATGGTTTATTTTTAACCGACTTCAAAAAGGAAGAGGTTCTTAATTCGCCTGTGTTTTTTGTGTATCTTACGCTATTACTCCGGCGTTTGTAAACCGATTAAAAATATATATATATATATTTGAAAGAGTGCACTTCCATAGTGGTCCCATAAAAACCAAGTGAGGATCGCGAGAAAGAAAAGTACTAAACCTATTTTTTTCTTTCTGCCGTATGACTTTCAAAAAATATTAAAATTCACTAAAAGGTAAAAAATAAAAAAAGTCCGGTAATAACATATACAGGGTGTTATGTTACTACTCAAGTTATCTGCGAAAAGAGAAAGATTTGAGATAATCGGCGAAACACGTCAAGATATTTATTGAGGGGGCCACCAGGGCCAGCACCTCAAAATTCTTAAATGAGAAGGGGGTCAAGTGATAATTATTTTGAAGCTCCTGACGAGGACTATATAGCCCTAAAATTTAAGGTCATTATCTTTACCTACGACAAAATGGCTACTTAGGTACTTTAAAAATTACCCACCTGACTGGGATGGCCATATTTCCGAAACTAATAAAGTAAGATATATTTAATGGGGCATTTTCTTAAAGCTCTTTTAAAGATCTTTTTATTAGTGATAAATTATACATGGTGCTTCGTTAAAAAAATATACACTTTTATCCTACCCCGTATATTATCATTAGTATCACCATCAAAAAGATGTTTAAAAGAGCTTTAAGAAAATATGACGGCGCCCTTTGACCCCTTAACCACCAGGCTCACCACCCCAAAATTCTTAAATGAGAAGGCGGGTCGAGGTTACATCATTTTAAAGCTCCTGACGAGTACTTTATAACCCTAGAATATGAAGTCAATATCTTCACCTATTACAAGATGGCGGTACTTTAAAAATTACCTAAATACCTGATTTGGATGGTCATATTTCCGAAACTAATAAAGTTAGATGTACTTAATGTGGTATTTTCTTAAAGCTCATTTAAAGATCTTTTTAATGGTAAAATAATATACAAGGTTCTTAAATAAAAAAATATGTACTTTTTCTTCTACCCTGTATATTACTACCAGTATCACCATTAAAAAGACCTTTAAAAGAGCTTTAAGAAAACACCACATTAGGTACATCTAGCTTTATTAGTTACGGAAACACGACCATCCCAATCAGTTATTTGGGTAATTTTTAAAGTACCGCCATTTTGTAGTAGGTGAAGGTATTGATTTTATATTCTAGGGTTATAAAGTACTCGTCAGGAGCTTTTAAAATGATGACCCCCTTTTTATTTAACAAGTTTGGGGTGGTAACCCTGGGGGTTAAGGGGTTGAAGGGGAGCTGTCAAATTTTAAATGTCCAAATTATTTGTAAAGGACTATCGCACTCAATAAATATCTTGACGTGTTTCGGCGATTTTTGAAATCTGTCTCTTTTCACAGATAACTTGAGCGGTAAGTTTTTATATGAACACCCCATATGTGTGCTAAACTACTACTTATTGTCAATAACAAAATAAACAAAAGTATTTTATACTTTAATACCATATGTTATTACCCGATTTTGTTTTATTATTTTTACTTTTTAGTGAGTTTTAATAATTTTTTTAAAGAAAGTTTAATTTTTTTTAACTTTTTATTTAAAATAATTCTATTAGTGTGGAATTTTTATTTTAACGAAAATTCTTCTAATAAAAAAAATAAAAATGTTGTTTAAAAGTGCACAGCGATTTTTCTCGAAAACCGTTTGTTGTATCACAAAAATGCACGATACCTAATATTAGATTTCTTTTGGTTGACTTGCTCATCATCAGTGTTTACCCCTCTCAATTGCCCCATAAATGTTGGATTTTAACTTTTTTGAGAACAAGCAGTAAATACATTGTCTAAAGTAACAGGAGTGTTTAAGCCACATTTTAGGCCCATGTTTAGAAAAAATAACGTCTTTATTTTTACCTCAAAAATGCGCCATCGCATCGATGCACATTAAAAAAACTCAAGAATTTAAAAAATATTTTGTAAATGTTGTGGAAGTACTAAGTGCTTCAAATTATATTGCCCGCATATAAGCTCTAAATATCAAAATATTAAATTTCTAGGTTTAAAATTAAAACGACACCCTAAAACTCTGGATTTAGTGCTTAACATACAACCCACCAGCACACTTGTCTTAAGAGCTCCAAAACGATAATATTATTTAAAAAGGTTTATGGTCAGTCTAAACACAATATGTATCTATTTTTATTTACCCAAAAAATATATTTGCTCTTGCCAAATGAAATATTAAATAAGACTTTCCACTTAAGTCATTGTATTTAGTTTAGATGTGTTAAACATCTAATAACTCGACACCCACGGTACTCTGGTACTTAGGCGTAAGCTGTCGTGGGCTGTCACATAGATAAAAAGAAATAGCTTTAGTAGTTTTAAAGATATTTAAGAGTTGCTGTAGTTTTTATCAACCCACTATATTATTTTTAAAAACTTCTTATTACCTACCTTGCTTAACAGTAATTAAATCGTATATTTCAAAAACCACTCAACCGACATTTTTGGCGAAAATGAGATTTACAGAGATTGTATTATCGTCGTTTAAGTTCTATCTGTTCTATCACCACGTAAGACATTTTTAGCAACTATTCAGAGAAGACATAAAGCCGAATAATTTTATACAGATACAAACAAAATTCCGTTTTGTAGGATGCGATATTAACTTACCTTTTTGAATAATTTCTAACTGCAGCTGACAGAGGACCGCTCAGTGTATGGAAGTAAACTGACTTACTTACTGTTTCCATATGACATATATCTAATTGGAAGATTCGGCGCTCTTACTATTTCGTAATTTTAAAGGTTTTTATTGGTCGTACCTTGATACTGATTGGTCGAAACGACAAATCTTTCGATTCCCTAGCCAATGGCATCAAAATGTCAAAACCGTCAAGAATGACTTACGTGGTGATAGAACTTAAACGACTTTATGGTAGGGGAGCCCAAGCGGGGATTTCTGAAGTTACTACAGCGCGTCAGAAAAATGTACCGTAGGATACCTTGTACGTTAGATTAAGATAGAGTAAAGTTAATTACATGTTAAACAGTTTATATTCCACCAATCTGACAATTTGAGAGCGACGTAAAGAAAGCGGAGGGCTACAAAGTTGTAAAAAAACGTCATTTATGACATGCTCGAGCGTGGTTATTATTTTTTTATTTTGAAGAAAATAATTCAATGATAACGAAAAATATATAATTCAATACGATTTGAACGATTTCCACAAGCCGAACAATAAAAATATTTTTTGACATACTTAAAAGTCTATAGCCGCTTAACGCCCCGATGAAAAGGTATACATTATATTACATTTTTTTCTTTATCATCTCAGCTGTGCAACCCAATAAGTCTCTATGACGCTCAAGCAACTGCAAATTTAGCATCTTGAGCTCCCCTACTATTATGTAATGTCACGTTTCCATGTAAAAACCAGTTATCTATCGTCATAGATAAGCTACATTTAGATCCGCAGTGGCAAGAAGCATTTTTCGGATTTGTACGACCTCGCACAGTAAACAAATGAATGGGTGGACAATCATGCGCTCTTAAAAGCCGTGGCAAAATACAAACACCGGCACCCCGTACCCTCCGTCCGCGGTCTGACCGTGACGCTCATTATCCGACAGTGGCGTATTTACCAAAAGTTGAAGCCTATGGCGGCGTTTTTAGGGGGCGGCAGACGTTTTTAGGAGGACCTTTTTTTTGTATCTACAAAATTATTTTCCAAGGAAAAAGAGGATAAACAAAGGGGCGGCGAAAATAAAATAGCCTACGGGCGGCAAATATGTAAATGCGCCTCTGCTTTCCGATAATGCGGATAGTTTGTTTGACGCCAGGTGCGTTCACCCTCAGCTTGCTTGCGCACAAACCAGTTTTTTCGCCCATGAAATGTAACTTTTGTTTCGCGCAGGTTATAACATTGGCAATCCATCGAGATCAGTGTCTATCGTACCCCTGATGGTGTTTAATTTTATAAGGAAAAATGAGTTTAGTGCAGAACCCGGTCAAACAATTGTTCATAATGTCAGTAAATTTTAATGGTCTTTGGTAATTTCGTATGTATTAAAACAGACCACAATGTAATTAGTGAGATTACATAGTGAAGATATTCTGGTAGGGATTCACGATGAAAGTTATTCATTAATTTTTTTTGTGTCGTGAGTCAAAATTCCAAGGTTCACTCTAATTATTACACTACCATTTCAAATTTTTAAGCCAAAATTCCTATTAATTTTAAAGGTATAAAGTTTTTTGTCCTTTACCAAAAATTTAATAAGGTGCACTTATCTGGTTTCTGAAATAAATGATTCAATTAAATTACCAAACGATTGTTTTAAAAGGTAAAAATTAAATAATGTACTACGAATTTGCTTTCACTAAATGTGTTTCTACTGCAGCTAATTTAATTCTACTTCAAGTTTTAAATCAATTTAAAAAAGTTCGACGCCTAGGAGACTGTTTACTCAATCATTTAAGTCGCTTCTTTAAAACCTAAACGTGGCAATAGGATTAGGGCTCTTAATCCAACCGAGATTACTCTGAAATCCAATACTCGCTAGATAGGTCCGTGCCCCGTATATTTCAAGATTAAATTCTGAAATAGGTTATACCAGCAGCTGCAGTAAAAGTTAAACGACTTTACTGGTGGACTTAAAATATATGGATGACGACCCGTATGTGGGGGCCCCCTGAATGAAACAGTTATTTTAATGAAGTGTTAAAATAGAAATCCTAATTCAGTTTTAATTAAACTCTCGTTAAGTGTTTGTTCCAACGAGATAAAGCAATATGCACTTTTGAAAATGTTATATTTAAAGGCCGGAATATATGCAAAGTGCATACCGGTTGATGCATCGCCGGGCGGGACATAGGAAATTCCATGTAATTTTTAATGGGGTCAATTATTGGCTCCCTAATTATTTTAAAGAAAATTCTATTGAAGTTTATTAAAGAGCATGCAAATTCACGTCCATGGTAAAAATTTAGATTTTTCGGTTTACCCGTTTGCTAGTTAGATGCTAATATATTTTTAAAAATTGTTACATATATCGCCTCATATTTATAAACAACAATAAAAATACCAGTTAGTGTGACATAACGTTGTCATTTTGAAATTTAGTGCTTTATTATTATCAAAAATCTAGTTTAGTTTAACTTAACTCAATTCGTTTGTATAAATACAACTTTAATCTTTTCACTGTACGATTTTTTGATAATAATAAAGCACTAAATTTCAAAATGACAACGTAATGTCACCATAGATAACCTACATTTAGATCCGCAGTGGAAAGAAGCGTTTTTCGGATTTTTACGACCTCGCGCAGTGGGTGGTCGAACATGCGCACTTAAAAGCCGTGGCAAAAATACAAACACCAGCACCCTCGTACCCTTCGTCCGCGGTCTGACCGTAACGCCTATTAGCTACCGTACTTCGAACAGAAAACCAGGACGCCGTCAACAAATTCTTTCCTATAATGCGGATAGTTTGTTTGTCGTCGGGTGCGTTTACCCTCAACTGGCTTGCGCACAAACCGGTTTTTTCGCCCATGAAATGTAACTTTGTTTCGCACAGGTTATAACATTGGCAATCCATCGAGATCAGCGAATGTCACGCTAACTGGTATTTTTATTGATACTCTCAAATATTAGGCAAGTAATAATAGCAACAATTTTTAAAAATATATTAGCATCTAACTAGCAAACGGATTAACCGAAAAATCTAAACTTTTTACCATGGACGTAGATTTGCATGCTCTTCAATAAACTTCAATAAAAGTTTTCTCTTAAAATAATTAGGGGAGCCACTAATTGACCCCATTAAAAATTACATGTCCCGCCCGGCGATGCATCACCCGGTATATATCAATTTGTTGCATTTTTCCTCATTTTTAACACGTTTTTATTAGCTTGGGTTGTATGTATGTATGTATGTAACGGAATCTTTAAGCTTAATTTTCACCAACTTCCAGCGATTCGATTTCTTTGAAACTTGCACACGTATCAAGGACCCATGACAATGCAATAATCTGCAAACAGTATCCCGTTATCCTGATTAGGATCGCCAGGATAAATAAATTCCTTTATAGATTTTCTGTAGGAGAGTAACAGAGAAAGAGCTAGTGCGCGATCTGCGCATGCGTGCAGTTTCGACGTACTCTCAGCATAAGGCTGACAGAAACTTGTCTCGGAGTAGCTGCGTTCTGAAACCCCATGCAACAGTGAAGCTTTAAATGAAATGATTAGATTACGAAATAGTTCGTGAAACATTTCAATATCACATGTCCGCAGAAAACTAATTGATATATCGAACTAAAAAAAATGAAAATAAATAATAGTTTAAAAAACTAAAAAAGCAGCTTTTATATGCAACTGAACTAAAAATTAGAAAATAATTTTTCATTACAAAGAGTTTGTATTACAGTAATAAAAGGTCAAACAATGAATCATAATTATATACCTCAAAATAGAATTATAATAAAATTTAAGATAATAATATAATAATTCACTTCAGAATAAAAGCGTAAGTGCTTTAATATATTAAATGTTATAATTATTTCCTTGTAGATAAATATCTATGAGGGAAAAGTTATGAAAAATAGTAAAATGCACCCCACGCGTTTTAGTCTGAAGTGAATTATTCTGTTATTATCTTAAATTTTATTATTATTCCATTATGAGGTATATAATTATGATTCATTGTTTGAACTTTTATTACTGTAATACAAAACTCTTTGTAATGAAAAATTATTTTCTAATTTTTAGTTCGGTTGCATATAAAAGCGTGTTTTTTTAGTTTTTTTAAACTACTATTTATTATCTTAAAGTGACAGGCTGGTTAAGAGCACCGCTTGTATACATGGTGGTATAAATATTCGTGATAGACCTGTCAAAAGGAACCTCCCTAAAAATGGTTTTAAAAGTGTTTTAATCATGAACTCCATTTCATTACTGGGCCAGGGACTATCAGTACATATTTATATTTTTGTGATGTAATACACGTTCTGGTAGTTATTATTTAATAATGATGTATTCAAAAGGGATTTGATATACTCTTTAAGTTAATTAAAAACTACATAACAAAATAATAATATTCAGAGAGCTATTAACTATGCCACAATAACGCACAGTTACCTACTTCACGCGACCTTTTATGTACATATTTCTACAGTTTATTTAAACAAACGTAATTACTGTAGTTAACCTATTTTGAAAAGCATGATTTTACGCACATGACAGTTTCATAAAAGTATTTTATGCATTGTGTTTCTATTTACTGTTTTTGTTAACATTAAGTTAAACTAAACAGAGGTTTTTTTGACGTGACAACGTCTTATAATTCGAGGTACCCGGCTGCACGCACCAAAAACATGACTCATGTGCCGTTACCTCACGCGTTCCATTTAAGGCTTGAAGTGCAAGCGAGAGCGCGGAACGAGCGACAAAGAGACACAATCTCCGCGTCGTTCGAAATCTGTTTCTCTCCTACTGGAGTGAGCGTGTAGGGAAAAGTGAATATGGTGTCAATTGTTTATAGGAAGAAGAATGAAAGTGGTATTTCGTGCAAAATTTGCACAAAATACACGACTTTCATTTCTTCTTCCTATAATTCCACGTGCACACAGCCACACCCTTTCCATTCAATTGTTTATAGCAACGATAATTGCGGCGATAAAGGTAATGATTCTTCTGACGTTGTCACGTTCAACTATCGTCAGTAAACCGTCTTTGCAGACAGTTGATAAAATAAACGAATATAAAAAAGCATACACATACCGGGTGGTGCGTCACGAGCGGAACATAGGAAATCCCATGTAAATTTTAAGAGGGTTAATTATTGGCTCTCCTGTACATTTTACAAAAAAAAAGTAAGATATCTTTTTGAAGAGACCAATATGACAAACCTTCGTGCCAAGTTTTAAAAAATGTTAATAAGCGAATTTTGAATTATTCTGTTGAATGTAATTGCCAAATTACCAAATTTTCGGTTCAGGTAAAACCAAACAGACACCTGTAAAATAAATGTTGTTACACCTAAGTTGTCATTAATTTAAGGAAAAGTGTCAATAAATGACAGTCAGTATTTAAATAGTATATTACATTACAAGTGTGGAAAATGACTAATTTCACACGAGTGGGAATATTGTAGCACAAGGCGTTAGCCGAGTGCGACAAACTCACGAGTGTAAGAAAGTTATTTTTACACCAGTATTGTACACTATTTTTCCTACGACCACAAATTATTCACCAAAAAAATTGTCTTTACAGAAAAATAAAAACAATTAAGAACTTTGCAACACTAGGTGATTTTTTACTTTGCAACAGTAGTGTGATACGTACTTTTTCCTCACTGCTATATTATACTGTTTTGACAATATTTTTACATTGAAAATCACCTACCTAGAAGCATTATATAACTTTTATTTGGTAAAACGAGTTAATGAAACTCAACATCATATGTAAAATTAAGTACAAATTACATTTTTTTATCATATTTTTGAGAAAAAATAAAAAAATGTGAAAATTGTAAATGCATAAACTAAAGTCCTAAAAGTAAGAAAAAACGACTACTAAACGTCAGTTATACCATGCAAAATATGGAAAGCATTTGGCAACGTCGGAAGGGTCTGATTCTATTTATGAATGGATAAAAGAAAGTGGATTCATAAAGTGTTAATTAGCCTCAGGTTTAATTAAGGGATTAAAAAAGATTTAACTAGTTGTTTGAATACACGAAGACAGAGAGAAAGGAATTTGATCTATAGGAGTTTTTTCTCTGGCGGTTTAGGTCGAACGGTCAAGCGGCAAGGCTGCTCTATAAAGTGCGTGCTCAAAGGTAGGAGGAAGATTTTTAATTTGATCTACTTACCTGATAACACTGTACCACTGAGCGAGCAGTCAGTGAAAGTTGTTTTTTGTGGTTATGTCTATTTTTGTTTATGTTTTTATTTTTTCGGAAATTTTATTATTACTCTTTTAATATTAGAAGAAAGCTTATACTGTGTAGTAACTTAACGTTAATAAGATGATTTTCGCTAATTTGGGTTCTACTGTTTAAGGTACGTAACAGTTTTTTTTACTGTCAATACAATAAATATGTCACTTGCAAAACCAATAGCAGTTTTTGGAATGACATCATAATATATATCATACGAGTGTTGTAAAGTACTTTGCAACACTAGTGCTGTAAAGTACATTGCAACACTAGTATGATATAACGCATTTTCTATGCATTAAATCAGTGTGCTATTTGCTATTTTCACAAGTGGTCGTAGGAAAAGAATATTATGTTTCGTTTGGCTGACGGCAGGTGTCTGTTTTGTCTGGTTTTACGGTTTTACCTGAACTGAAAATTTGTGACATTCTGTAAAATATACAGGTAAGCCAATAATTATTTTCCTTGAAATTTACATGGGATTTTCTATTTTCCGCTCGGCGACCCACCACCCGGTACTTTTTGAAAAACACCTAAACGAAAAAGGTATTTCATTTGTTTAAAAGTCAGTAACCCTGGTTACAACAATAAAAAATGTATTTTATTGGTTTAAAAGTCAGTAACCGGAGTTACTTACTAGGTATTCATCATAAATATAAAGTTCCCAAAGTATATCGGTATGGAAACCAAACCGTCGACCATACACAAATCAAGCACTGAATCCCTTCCACCGACTTGTAATGCTCTCCCCTAAAATTTACCGCTGCAACGAACGCGCTGATTTCAGTTATGGGCTTCCTCCGTCCCACCGCTTCCGCCTTTCGTTGGACGCCGATGCGAGCAACAAACGTCCCACCATGAATATTAACTATGCTTTTAATTCCCTATGGTCGGCCAGTTAAATTCCACACCTGTAGTATAAGTGTATTCCATATAGCTATATGCACAAAACATCAATCAAATATACTATCCGTTAAAATAATGTGCAAAAATAATGTGTTTTCTTTTAGTTCTAGTTCTACAATGAAAAACATAAATTTTTTAGTTGTAGTACCTAAAAATATTTTTATATTCTTTGTTTTGAAATTTAAAAACAAAACTCCCGATATTGTGAGCCAAACTGTCTAAAACTTAGGCTACCATCTAAAAATACCGTAAAAGTGCTTGCGACATTTACGGCCAGTTTCACAATATTTGGTTAACACTAACCATAGGCTTGTTACCATAGAAACAACGAAATACCAAAATGTGATTGGTGGTGTCAAAATAGTAAACCCAAAAGTAATGGTAACCATATATTGTGAAACTGGGCATTAAGGTGATTTCTAACTACTTTTTTTTAATCACATGTACTAACATACCCTGTAGTTGTCAAAATACATACTAAGTGTAGACTATGGTGACGTGTAGACAAAAAGGGTTCTTGACAGAAATTGGTACGCCTGTAAAAGAAATTTTAGGGCATTTTAATATTTTTGAATGATTTCTTGTGAATTAGAGCCAGACGATAGAAGTCGAACTTATTTGATGAAAAAAAAAAGAAATGAGAAGGCAGATGTGTATTAGCAAAATAACAAAAACATCTATTTCTATGGAAAATAATAACATATGTGTTGAAATGGTAATGCTATCTATTTTTAATACAAAATAGAATATAAATGTGTAGAAAAAGAAGACCATATGCCGTTGACATTTTTAAAAGGTATTATTCTCAGTATTACATTATTTCTGTAATGTGGGGTTACTTTGTATAAAAAAATTAAACATCAGTTAAATGACTTATAAATAATGTTAGCTTTTCCGCTTTATTAATATGGGTTTAAAAGCCAGAAAAAATGATGGATTGCTGAAAAGGGCGTCGAAAGAGTTAGTTATAATGGAAAAAACTGCACGTTCATCACATGTTCATTATTTAAAATTATTCGGAAAATACGCGTTATGGTAAAAATATAAAAAATACGTTTTTTAGTTGTACTTTAAGTAAGTATAAAAAGTAGCAGCTTCAATTTTGGTATACGAAATTTTTGAAGACGCTGATCAAGAATCTGAAAGATTTTTTGAGATATTTCATCAATCCGTCGTCATTTTTTCCGTCTATATTTCCTCCTACTCTTCTACAAACTCCTGTTAGGCCAAAGATAGCGGCTTCTTTAATTAATAATTAAACATTATCTAGATCTTTTTCCATTAATTGACTAATTACATTTAAAAAATAGTTGCTTTCCTTTTACATTAAATTTAAACTAATTTTAAGTCGACTGCTTAGATGATGCTACTACATTTAAGAAAATGCGCTTCATTTGACACACTCTGTAAAATAAGCTATAAAAATATGTTTAATGTTGAACTACCTTAATAACTACTAAGCTGGATTTTTGTAAAACTAATTAGTCTAATGAGTTTATTATTCATTTTGTTAATTGACAAAAACTCGTTTTCTTATTCGGTTTCCCTTGAAATGAAACTAATCAAAATGAGTGAAATTATTTTAATTATGTAGGAAGAAAATCTATATCTATTTTCTATGTCAGATCCTTCATATACGATGTGAGTAAAAATGTTAATTAAAGCATTTTTGAAATAATAATATTAACCAGAGTTAGTGCCAAGTTAATCAAAACCAATAAACAGACTTTCATGGTTACTTTTATCTTTATAACCTTTAATAAAAAGCAAAAGCTTTTCTGTAAGCAAAGGATTATTAACAGGGCAAACAGCTCTTCTTTAAACGGAATCAAGAATGCTGAGTTAGTTAAGGAAGATGTCATTCCTCGGATACCAATATTCCACAGAGGTTTGGATTTGGGATACATAAAAAGTAAATAAACTAGAAGGAGAAAAATAATTTTTGGAGAGAAATCCGAGCTTTTTGAAGCTGCCAAGGATATTGACACAATGTGTTTGTGCCAGTTAAGATTATTCTGAAATGTGACGCCCACAAGATTGAAGGTGTGGATGAGTATTTGATGATTTTTTAACGACAAGGAACATGATTGTGTTGTGGATGCATTAAATTGGATAATATTTTTTGCGCCCCAATCCAACATTAAATTAAGGTTCTGGTAAAGAGATATCGCCATGGCAGGCTTAGAGTTTGGTTTAAGTACCCAAAAACTGGAGTGAAGAGTATCATCGTCAGCACAACTATAAATGGAATTGGTTCTGGAAGAAAGAAAGTCGTTCATGTGAAAAAGACATAGTTGGTTCTAGTACTGATCCCTGTAAAACGCCGCGATTATCTTGGTAAAAGCTTGACAAGTGGCCATCCATAAATATTTGATTTACGTCGATTAGAAACAAAACTGGAGACGAAGACCTTAGGAAGAAAGTGTATTGAAGAGCGCATCATGCCAGACCTGGTCAAAAGCTTCGGATATATCCCAACTTACCCCAACCTCCCTTCTAAAACTGGAATTTTACCTGTTTTTAAAAGAAACAGTAAATACACCGGCTAAAGTAACCGAGAAGAGATTTGATTCGAAAATGTAGCCATAGTTAAATACAATCGATTATCTTACCCAATTACCCGATTACTGTAGCTCGGGATTTTGCGAATATGTTAATGATAAAAAAGTTTAATTTTGGACTATGGGAATATTTAAAATAAATATGGATACACCCTGTATTAGTAACATAAGTTGACTTAATAATTCTTTATACAGTAAATAATAATTTTATCACAATAGGGAGACGTCTGGACGAAGCAGGATTAATTTTTAGGCGATCCGCCAGAAACCATTGTTGTCCAATAAAAACATGAAAAACTCGGTATAGCTTGCCAGCAGTAATAAGAACTGGGCTTATGTAAAAACCTTATTTAAGTTCACTTTTTGTGATTTTAAACCATTTTCTCAGCTTATCTAAGATAGTTTAGTTATAATTGGATTTGTGAAGTTTATACTAGTCATTAACCCATCAGCCTTTTATAATAAATTTTTGTTCGGAGGAAACAAAAAATATATACAGGGTGTCCGGAAAATGTAGGAAATCTCGCACACGTATGGAACAGATGAAAATAACACGACAAGTTCCTATAAAAAATGGAAAATTTTTATAGGAACTTGTCGTGTTATTCTGTTCCATACGTGTGCGAGAGATTTCCATTTTCCCGACACCCTGTATAGTAGATTGTGCAACATGAAGAAAAAGAGATATTTCCGGACAATTGTGGAGGTATCTGGCCTCGGCCAGCAACCACCAACCGTCTGGAAATATGCCTTTCCTGCAAGTTGCACATACTATTTTTTCCCGAACAAAATAATTCTTTCATTTTCGATTTAGGTAGCAAAAATATTATTTTCTTTAGTTTAATAAATATAAACATCATAATTACTTGATCTCTGTATAATACGCTACTATAAAATTGCTTTATGTATTCTTGATAGTTAAGATCCGAATAGGAAGCACCAGTACCCATCTGTTTACTCGATAAAAACTATTAAATATAGTATTTAAACAAAGGTATTGTTACAGGGCTGTCTAAAAATTATGGTCAAAGCTATATTTAAGTTAAAAAAATAACCTTAAAATTATTTAGACATACATATTTTATTAACTTACTAGTAATAGAATGTATTTTTAAAAAGTTGGAGTTGCCATTATACTGGGTGTGTCAAAAATTTTAAGGCTATTTTTGTAATTTAAATATAGCTTTGACCATTAGTTTTTAGGCAACCCTTTAGCAATACCTGATGTGTTTAAATACAATATGTAATATAAAATAGTTTTTAATTGGTAAACGGATGGTTGCAGGTCGCTCTCTATTCGGATCTTAGGCTATGATTATGATTAAATATTACTTTTTGATGACTACGCTTTATCAAATCTCAAAAATTGATACTATCTTTAGAAAAATACTTTTAATGGGTCATATTTTTACATTGCTTGAAGATTTTTTTTTGGCCTAAATAAAAAATACAAAAATCATCAGTCTTTTCTCGGTTTCCTTAGTTTACCCATGATGGTTTTCACCTATAAAAGTGTCTAAACTAAATAATAGAGACATTTTGCACCCCTTATTTTGCAATTCCGTTGTGGTTATTCTGAGACTGCGCAGTAACGCAAACATGATCCGTTATCGTTATTAACCATACCGGACTCCTTTAATTACGGATGAATACCGAAGAGCTTATCGTTATCGTTATCGTTATTGTTAAACTGCGTGGTTGCCGGATTGTAGAAATTTTAATATCAATTATTTAAAAGGTTAAAATTTTAATGCCGTATTAATTAAAATATCATTTATACCTAGGCTCTAATTAGCGAAAAATCTATAGCAGTAATAAAAATCAAATAGTGTTAAGAAATTAAAACAGACTTGCACTTTTACGGATATTCTAAATCAGTAATTAATTAAGATGTTACAATCTAGCACACTAGCTTTTTATTCTACTACCAAACCTAACCTTATTTTTTGTGTTTTGCTTATACTGTATTGTTTGCATCTACTTTAAAAAACGAAATCAACAGAAGTGTTTGCATGTATTTAAATATGAATTTATATCTTATAAAGAATAAAAGTAAATACTGATTTTTCGTTAACTTTAAAATGGGTGAACCACAGGCAAAAATAAGGTTATGTGTCGAAATGGCAGACGCAAGATATATTTCTTATAAGAGGCAGCAAAATCTCTGTCTAAAACTGCTGCCGTAATAGTTATGTTTAATAACGATAACCATAAGGAGGCCAAAAACGTCTGTTATTTTAAGAGGTGCAAAATATGTCTACTAACGCACAGTGGGTGCCTTAAGCGAGGTAAGAAGGAGTTAGTTAACACGGAACTTGCAGTAAAAAAATAGTAATTTATGTAACAAGTGCTTAAAGTGATACTTTTTTTTACGAACGGGAAGTTTAACAGCACGGGCCGTTAAGCTGAGTGCAACAATCCCATGAGTAAAAAAGACACTTGCATGTGTTACATACTAAATTTTTCCACGATCGTAATTTTTTTTTCCAAAATACCATTTTATGCATGTTTTATTTATCTAAACTAATTAATTTTAATTTTGGCAGCACAGCCATTATATTGCAACAAAAAATCATAGCCTCCTTATTTTTTAAGAAAAAATTATCCTTTTCATAGCTATGCATTTATTATTTAATTTTAGAAAATTGTTTGTACTTACTTTTTGTAGAAATAATACTAAAACAATATAAATTCCTTTTCTATTTCTTAGTCATCCAAAATCATTATTACTACTATTTTAAAACTAGTGACACACGAACTAAAAGAAATAATGACGAAATCAAAGGTAACTTGACCGTTTGGTTCAGTTAATGTCGCGTTTACTGTTACATTACCTAAATTGATATTTAAGATAATTGTAGAAGGCATGAAAACAAAACACTAATTCAAAGTGTGAAAAAAAGTTTTAAAGTGTAAAAAAAAGTTACTTTTTTAACACTATATGTAGTGTACTAGAATGGAGTGCTTTATCTTCATGTTAACGCCTAAAAAAACAGCATTTTTTTTTAACGGACATGGAAAAAATATATTATGCTTTTAACACTTAAGCACCAAAATAATAAAATTTTGGAACAATTTTTTTAAATACGAAGCAACCATTTGATTTAAAAACCGTAATACTAAATATGTTAGCTATTTATTCTCCCTTTTTTTTCCTCTCTTTAGGAAATTATTGGGAATAGCATTCAAAGATAACTTGTCCTGTTATTTGGTCCAAAAACATAAACCCCTAATCCCTTTCTGAACCCTATTCGATGTCAAATAACATGATAAATTGTGTTTTTAATGTTCTGATTTGATGGCGAGGGCAGAAAGGTTGGATTCATGTTTCTCTAGGTCAAGGTAATAAAAGCCCATGTAAAATATTCAGGGATAAAGAATTTTGGTAGAATTTAGCAAGGCGCACACAATTTTAATATAAAAATACAAGCGAATAGCTGCCGCTCCGTGTGTATCGATTTATTGCAGCCCCTTGTGTATCGTTTTTTATGCTTTTGACAGATATACAGTAGTGGCCTTAATTTTACCAACTTTTTAAAAATTTAAAATTTTCAGCCACTTCAACTTTTATATTAGTTTATATAACATGTATTATTTCGGGTTGTTATTGTATACAGCATATCCTATACCAGTATTCTCTTATTGCTAAAAAAAATGTATGTGTATCTTTTTTTTTTTGGATGGACAAAATTATATCAACTTTTTTATATTCATCTTTTCATTACGCCTTTTTATTCTAGGTGACTGCTTGTAAATAATTTGTAAAATATTTATTTATTTTTGACAATAGGCCAAGCAGAAAAATGTTCCATTAGCTGTAAGAAAAATTATAATTCAACGGTACGAAGTTGGAGAGACACAAGTGGATATTGCTAATAGTTCGTGTCTCCATAGGTTAATTCCTTTCAGATTATTTAAAAATTACTTTAACTTTTGTGATGGCAGCTACGAAAAATGCTCAACCTGTCCAAAAACGTTCGAATATCAAAACAATATTTATTTTTAATATAAACACAAATTAAAGCCAAAGTTAAAGAAATGGGACTGACTACAATAGGTTTAAGAACCATAAAAAATGGTTAGTGGATAGGGGTCTTTTTGGTCAAAGACTGGCAAAAACCCACTGCTCTTAAAGAACTTGATGGCCCGATTACGTGTTGCCTCAAGAACACATTCACTAGACTATAGAAGAATAGAAACGAGCAGTTATAGCGACGAATCTAAATTCAATTTTCTAGTGGCTCTCTTATGTAAGACGTCCTATAGGCTTAAGGATGGGCAGAAAGTTTATTACAATTACTGTGAAACACGGTGGAGGTTCCATTATGGTTTGGGAATGTTTCTCGTGGTTTGGCGTAGGAAACTATAAACATGTCATATATTCAAAAAATAATTGAGTCCATATCGCGACGGTATATAAAAGTGATAAACACAAGGGGTACCACACCAAGTATCAATTTTAAGTTCTTGAAATTTCTACCATTGCTAAAATTATTTATAAAAATTTTAGTAGCTATATTGTTGTCCAGGTAAAAAATTTAAAATAAAGGTATCTGGTAATATTTGTTTTGCAAAAAACAATCGTTAACACAAAAATTGTGTGGTTTATTATGAAGAATTAGAGTATCTGTATTAAAAAACAATTAAATATTAATTAATAAAGATATGACAAAAAAACAAGTTTCTTTAGATCAGATATCAAATTATATAAGTCATCTACGAGGTTTGGCCAAAATGTAATTTTTGCTTAAGAGTAAAGTACCTGTATTGTTGCTAATATCAAAAATTGTTATAAGGGAAAGATGTTTAGAATTAAAATTACTTTTAAATATGCAGTTTTTTTATTTGCAAGAGAAACACTTTTTTATATTTATTATATTTTTCTCTCTGCCGTACGTTTTTCGTGCGGCAAAGCTGTCTCTAGGTAGGAAATATGGTGGGAATATGCTCGATAATAAAGAGGCGTATTCTGAATCGACAACCTTCTGGCAAAATTAACCTTTTACCGTACTAAAAAGGTACTAAAAGTGAAATTGGATTAGTTAAAAGCCCTACAGACGGTCATGCAAAACTGTCACATTAGGGGGTCCCTGGTTAGTTCTGGTTAGTTAATTTTTGTTAATTCGCTTCAAACCAATCAAATTACACGTGCTTGTGCTTTTTTCTGTAGTCTGTGTTTTTAGTGTATGTTTACTAATTTAATAGTAATAATAATAAACTAAAAGCAAAAATTAACAGTTAAAAAAATTTAAACCAACTTTAAAACAATACTAAACCGACTAAAAAGAAAAAAAAGAAGTCGGGTAATAACATATGTGCTAAACTCCTCAGTGTTAATAACTAAATAAACAAAAGATTTTTATGTATTAATAACATAATATGGTATTGCCCGACTTCTTTTTTTATTTTTATTTTTTACTTTTTAGTGAGTTTTATTATTGCTTTGAAGTCGGTTTAATTTTTTTAACTGTTCATACTTTTTCGGCAAAAACTGAACAATCATCTTTCTATACCATGACTCCCCATATCATTTGCATAACCTTAAGGCATTGAGATGCATATTAACAGATTACTTATACTAGACAATAAAATATCAACATTTTTATTGCTATTTTTAAATAAATTGAATATTGATCATGTTTCTTTTTAGACTGTTAACTTTCCTTTGTTCGGTCGACTCAGTACAAATTTGAAATGTTAATGGATTGCCAAAGAATGAAGCCACTTCCTTACAAAGTTAAACACTGCGGTACAAAACACTTTAAATTATTCTACATACACAAGGCCACTAGCGAACCACTGTGAAGGAACCTAAGGAATCCATTTAAATACACTGCTCATCAAAATTAATTCACATTTTTGCCAGGGGTTTCAGATATAATCTATTAAATAATATACATATATCATGATATACAGAATCGGCCAGTTAAATAAGTAAACAGGCAATGAGTGGAAAAGAGACAGACTAACGCGAATGCCGGCATGTAAACATTTCGGATTGTGTGAGTAATAGTATTTGTTTTGTTATTGCATTACTAACTGATATACCTTGAAAAATAGCTGATACGATATATCACGATAATCGCGATATATATTTTTTTATCTTTGGACAAACCACGAAGATTAAAAGCCTAAATACTAACGTACCGTGGGTGTCTTAAGCAAGGTAAGAGGTAGTTTGTTGACACGGGAATTAAATACTTGAAGATTTGGGTGGGAAGGAAAGACCTCAGCGGGCAGCAGGTTCCACATTCTAGAAACTCTAGGGATAAAAGAACGAACAAAGTTCGGGGCCTGTAAAGTTGGACCGTATAGGAATGCATACGCGCGGAACCACGAGTTTCTCTGTTGGGAACCGTGAGTGGAGGAACTATACTGGATAATTCGTTAAAGCAGAAGCCATGGAAGTACCTATAAAAAGCGATAGATCCCCCACAGCCCGACGATGGGCCAGAGAGGGAAGCCTTTCTGTAAGTGAAGGATTATTAATGAGACGAATAGCTCTTCTTTGAATAGAATCCAGAATGCTTAGGGTTGTGGGGGAAGCCATGCCCCTGATATGAGAACAATACTCCAAGGGAGGTCGGATTTGGGACACATATAAAGTATATAAATTAGAAGGGGAAAAATACTTTGTCGTGCAAACTTGTGCATGTGTAGGACACGTTCAGTTTAGGGACGTCATTTCCGGGGTTATATTGTTGGTTTTGAGTTAACAAAATGGTTCTTTGGCGTCAGGAAGATGTATTGCGTGATTTTATAGATATGTACCAAGGTTATACATGCTTTTGGAAAGTTAAAAGTAATAAATACATTGACAAAAATAAAAAACCTTTTCGCTGAATCACGCTTATGTTTAAGTTGATCACACCACCAGCTGCCAAGGTACATCTGAATCGTGTGTATCAAAAGCTTCATTTGACATTTGGTTTCATGCAAGTGCGTTTCAGGTTTGCATATCCGTGTATACCCCCGGTTAAGATCCTGCGAAAGAGATATCTGCATCGCACTGCGTTTGTTTTCCAAATCAGGTTTAGTGATGGGTTTAGGAACCTGAAAACTGGAGTGAAGGGTACTATCGTCGGCGAAACTATGAATGGAATTAGTTGTGGACGAGAGAAGGTCGTTGATGTGAAGAAGAAATAATGTTGGTGCCAGAACTGAGCCCTGAGGCACTCCATCATTAACTTGGTGAAAGCTTGAAGAATGTGCATGGCCGTCCATAACAACTGATATACGTCGATCAGATAGATAACTAGAGAGCCAAGTACAGCATTTAGTTGAAAGACCATAGGAGGGAAGTTTATTAAGAAGTGCGGCATGCCAGACCTGGTCAAAAGCTTTGGATATATCAAGAGCAACGATCCGGGACTCACCTAGAAACTCAAGAGACTTATTCCAGCAGTGTGATACGAAAGAAAGAAGATCTGCTGTAGATCCTTTATGGCGAAATCCATACTGCCTGTCGTGCAAAATTTTTTGTTTTTCTAAATACTTAAGAATTTGTGAATTAATGAATTTTTGAATTCGAATGAATATCGCGATATTCATGCTAAGTGAGTATCACAATTATGATATATATCAATATCTTACCAAAAATGTGTCCCTACCTGTGCTTAAGTGAATCTGATGATTTACTCAATGATTTTCTTACCAATGTGAATTAATAATAATTCTTTTAATTTTTTTTGGTCAATAATGCGGATTTTTAAACAGCCTTACCCATGTGTTAGTCAATTTGGTTTTTTGTGCTCCCCATGCTGCCTCCAACAACGTGAAGCCCTAAGCAATTGCTTAGTTTGCTTATAGGTTAGTTCTGGTTAGTAGTGGTAGTTGGTACTGATCATGGAGATACGAGGTTTGCGAATTAGAGTACTGATAAATGTTTAACAATGGACAAGGTGTTAGGAAATAATGTTCGTAACTTCAAGGGAGTGATTCCTTGCGTTATTCTAAGCAAAAATGTTCTTTATGACATATGTCCGAAATTCAGTAATTTAAGGTATAATTTTCAACAAATATCATACCAACGTAAACAATTCTATCGATCAGTTGCGGTCCTCGTGCGCTTGTATTCCTGTTTTGTTGCGACGTTGCCAAATGTTCGGAAAAATTTAATTACCTACTTACAACCTAATTTTTACGAAAACGATTGATTTTCGGACATAATTTATTATGAACTTTTTGCTTAGAATAATGCAAGGAATCACCTCTTAAAGTTATGAACTTTATTTCCCTAACACCCTGTATAAAATAAAGGTGGGAATTTTTAAAAAGAATGATTGCACAAGAATATATTGTATATTTTTTTATAATTATTAATCTAAAAATACAATAAGTACTATTTATAATGTGTGAATTCTTATTCGACCATCAAAAGCTAAAAAGCGGAATTGACGAGAGCTGTTGTTTCTCAAAAACCTTAACAGGTTCCAGAACTCGTGTATATTTTCAAAGGTCAAAATGAGGGTACTTAAGGTATTCTGCACAAGACTTTTAATAAGACACACTTAAATTATGTTTTAAAAAGCAATAAATAACTAAATAAATACTTTTTACACAATGCGATCACTCAAAACATGGGAATGAATACTTGAAGATAAGGAATTATCAATACTCTGAAGTGTATACAAAATTAAAATAAATAATATTGAAAATTTTTTGAAGGCTGTTTATTTTGAATTGAAAGCTTAGTTCATATACTTGTGAATGCGATTTGGAATTGCGAAACGTGGTTTGATTGGTCAATTTCTAACGACTTTAGAATGGTATGTTAGAAATTGACCAATTTAAACACGTTCCGCAATCCGAAAATCGCATTTTGCAAGTATATGAACTAAGCTTAAGTTATGCTAATACTTCAGGCGTATTTTCTTTAGTCATCGATCCCCTGTCTGATCTTTTTGGTCTTTGGAAACCAGATTTTTATTTTTATGTGTTTATAATGCCCGGTGGCAGTAGACGATGCAGAAGGCAATGCAAGCGTTTTTCAACAAGGACAAATTGTACGAAGCATATTTGACCTTAAGAACAGACGATTCTTATGAAGCACCTTCTATAACACTAAAAACTTAAACTAATTGATTCTCCACTGAAAAATAAAAAAAAACTCCATATAGATATATGTTATGAACGGCTTACTTTTAAAACAACACAGTGTCAAAATTTAAGGTTTTTTTCTTTTTTTCAGACGGAAATTTTCATATTTTCACTACATGTTCTTACCTTCAAAATACATTATTTTTGAAAATACAAGGCGCTGCTAGGAAAGGTACTTTTCCGGCCATGGCCGGGAATGTTTTTTCCGGATGCTCACCTTTTCCCCTGCTTTTTATAGTTTCATTATCCGCTGATGGCGTTTGTCAAAGTCAGTTAACAATACAGATGTGACCATGTGATACCACAATAACGTATTATACCAAGATCATGTTATTAAAATGTTTATATTTATTAAACTAGAAAAAATAATGTTTTCTGGTTTTCAAAACGAAAATCAAAGAATTATTTTAACCGGAGAAAAAATAGTATGTGCAACTCATATATAGGAAAAACATATTTTCGGACTCTAGGTGGTTACTGGACTCTGGCTAAAGCCTCGCCCAGTCTGGAAATATATCACTTTTTCTCACACGTGGGGAGTCCATAAATTACGTGATGAGTTTTTTTCAATTTTTGGACTCCCCCTCCCTCCTGGTATGGTTTCGTGGAGATTTCTTTCAACCCCCCCTTCCCCCAATCTCACGTGAGATTTTTTACAAGTTAATAAGTGGGTATGTAAAAGGCACCATTTCTCAAACCAAAATCGATTTTGTTGTCGAAATAATTTTGAAGAGCCAAAAAGGCCCTCGACCAAAAGTGACACTCAAATTCTCCTCGCACCCTTAATGTTCTCACATAATTTATAGCCTCACAAGCCTTTACTAGCCACATTGGTACACAACTATTGTTATATTACCTTTCATACTAATTCAGATTTTTTTTGGCAGATTTAAAAGACATTTAACAGACGTTAAAAAACGTTTTACGTAAAAAACATGCATCAAATAAAAAAAGGTGGAGATCAAATTTGTCAAAGACGAAACACAGAAATTTATAAGATAATTTTATTTTAGGAAAACGCAGTGGCCATTTTTTCAATAAAAAATATTTATTGTGAATCCCTCACGAACGACACTGGTGGAAATTTAATTTTATTTTGTAGGTCAAAAAATGGCTAGTGATGCATAGGAAACTTTATTAAATTTTTCAAAAACATCTGTTAGATTGGTATAAAAATGGTTATAAAAAAATATTTTTTTAAATTTTAGCGTTCTGTAGTTTAAAAAGTTAGAATTACCTATATTTCTATAAACCTATTCATACCCTTTATGTTATGTTAAGTGTTGGTGGTATCTCAAACCAGGGCCGTGTCTACAGGGTGGAGCAACGCTGCGGGGGCAGAAAATTGTGAAATAAAGGGCGGTACATAAGAAGTAAACTTTTTGTTTTTGGAAGGGAGTGTAAATAAAATGTGAGGACTTTTTTTTCGCTTCAAAAATTTTTAAACCTCATTTTACATTTTCTTCAAGGAGCGGCCAATAAATTTTTGCACCACGGCTCGAGTCACCCTAGGTACGGCCCTGTCTCTAACCCTCTGTTTAAGTGGTAGCTAAAATCCACTTTTAAAAGCTACATCGTATGCAGGGTGGTTTTCACAGTTAAAATATTATTTTTGACAGAGTATTCTTTAAATAATTTTTGGGAAAAAAGTTTATATAAACATTGGGTTACAAATGTTTCGTTCTCATACACATTAAATGTTTTTTATTTTTTATTTTTTTTTTTTTTTCAGGGAACATTAGTGCTGTGTTCATTTTCAAATGGAAGGGTGAAGAATTAGCAAAACTATCGGAAAATAACTCAAATGTTTATGTTCACATAACAATAGCAGGACATACGTCTTCAAAGACCGCAAATATTAATAGGTAAATAATTTTATTTATTTAGCGGTTTAATGTAACCATTTATAAAAGCCTACTCCGCCGTTGGCCTGATTCACTTGACCAAAGGGATATTTTCTTTGTTAGCTGCTAACAGCAGCTATTAGCACTTTCATTTTTTGACAAATCAATGACGTCAGTCTTACAGCAGCTCACAGCGGTTGTTAGCGGCGTCGGGAGATGTCTAACCACTGTCTAACAGTATGAAAAAACAAGGAGGGGGAAATATAGCCGAATTTGAGGTTAAAAGTCTAACAAAGTTGACTAAAGGTATACTAGTTACAATAACAATAGTATGTGTGCGAAACCATGTGAAGGATTAATTTACCTGCCATTAAAGATATTGCGCATTTTGTTTTAAAACTGGAGTTGCAATTTTTTAGGTTATATTAATATTATATTTTTATGTCATTTGTTATCGGCGGTAAGCGCTTTTATCTTTTCGATTCACATTATAATGACGTCAGCTGTTAGACAAGCTTGTTAGCAGCTGTAAGACAGAAGAATTAGAAAAATATCCCTCAAGTGTTAGATTTTGTCGTTAGTTGTTTGCAGCCATAGGATATTGGCCAATAGGATTGCTTCTTTCAATAATTTATAATATGCTAAGATCCGGGTATATAAATCGACCCCTCATCCTTTTTTCTGATAAAATATATTTTTTTAACAATAGAGGTTAATAATAAATAAATTTCCGGGGGTTGGCAAACCATGTCCTGGCCTGATACAGTGAAATTAAAAATTTTATAAAAAAAAACACAATTTTATAGTATGTAGATAATGCCTCAACAGGGTTGGCTACCTTTTTCTTGGACATAATACCTGCCAACCAGGTGTTAATAACTAACTTAAGGGCATGTATTTACTGTGATTTATAAAAAATCAAGCAACGTAAATATATTTTTTTTTTATTACAAATTCAATGGTATAGGGTTGGCTTTTAAAATCCTGGAGCTAAGTTAGGGTTGCGCGATTTAAAATTTTAAGGCGTTATGGTAAGTAATTCTTTTACAAAAATGATACGCCACTGCATTTTTCCTTGTTTGATTTTTTTTTAATGACGGTAAATACATACCCTTAAGTTACCTGTTTCGTGTTTACACCTGGTTGGCAGGTATTAAACCAAAAAAGGTAGCCAACCGTGTTGTGGCTTTATCTAAACACTATAAACTTTTCATTTATATAAATTAAAAAAAAAAAAAGAAAATGTGACTATTCATGTCAAAAGTTTAATTATAAAATTTTAAATTACACTATATCAGCCCGGGGTATGGTTTGCCAACCCCCGGGAATTTATTTATTAAAAACTTTCATTGTTGAAAAAATATTTTATCAGAAAAAAAAGAGGGGGTACGGGTCCATTTATATAGACGGATCTTGGACTATTTGTTATTAACCAATAGGAATAGGATTGGTTTTTTCAACAATATATAAATTGTGGCGTTGGCAGCGAAATGGCAACGCTAACGAAACGTCAAGTTTATAAATGGCCATTTAGTTGGATAAACCTGAAATCAAGATATTTTATATTTTAAATAATATACAACAAATATTTTAATATCTTAACTTTGTTGTTTCTTGTAGAATTTACTTATTTAAGGTTTTTATTGTCCAGTTTTATTAAAAATATCATTCGAACAAGGAACTTTCAATAATATGTAAAAGTTATATTTAGGTATTTTATCACGTTATAAAATTTATATATTTTTTTATTGGAACATAATTAAAAGGACATTTAATTATAGTTTAGTTTGTTTTCGCATGAGTAAGTAATGTTAATGTAAAGATAAAGAATGTTAAGTGTTTGTTTACTTTTTTTATTGCAGAATAATGTACACAAGCTTTAAAATTTAAATAATTGTTTAGTGTGGTATAAAAAATAATTGTTGCTTAGATGGGCGTTTTGTATTTTAATTTAATTTACCAAACAGTCCCATCTGGTTTCTTTGAAAGCCCTCTAAGAAAATCGAAATACCAACTTCTGTTCAGTATTTTTTTGTCTCATAATAGCCCCTAAATAATATTTTTAATTTTGAAAATATATTTTTTATGGAAAAATATTTAATATGAAAAAAGACACATTTTATCTTTGGTTATAAACAAGAAATCAGAAAGTATGCCTAATATTTTAAGTATCCATTTTTCCCTTTGTATGGTAAATAAAGGTAAAAACAGGAGCTCCATCTTTTAGCGCCCCAAAATGTGAAATTTAAGGTTTGAAAAACAGCTCCGAATTGGTCACGAACTGGTCTTAAATGGTCACTAAGTGTTGGTCATCCATATACCAACTTTTACAGCGTGTTTAAAAAGTCGAAAAATGTTTAGCGCCTCAAATTAATCATACGTGGCTCAATCAAAAAGGATGCAATTGGGCACAAAATGGTCAACATTGATCAGTAAGATTCAATTATTGGTCAGAAAGATTAAAGGAGTTCTGTATTAAATAATGACATTCAAGGGAGAGAACATTTTGTGAAAGGCCCAAAATTAAACATTTTTGATTTAAAAAATAAATTCTGAAAGCTAGTAACAATTAGAAAATTGGTCATACGTATATAATATTTGGTTAAAGATCATCCCCGAATTATCATTTTTTTAAGGGGGGCAAAATTTTCCTTTTCCCCCTCGGCTTTTTGTTTTGTGAAGTGAAACTTTAAATTTGCGTCCTTTAGATTTTCTGGGAAAAAAAGGTCCTCGTCTTTTAAATCGCCCCCTTTTTGTTTCCATCACGTGGCGCATCTCCTTATGTATAACACATAAAAGTATCCATAATGTTAAATGAAGAGCAAAAAAAAGTTCTTGCCTGTTACAATTGATTGCTATCTCCTACAGTTCTTAAATTCCTAAATTTTACCGCCCTTTAAAGGTGGCAACAGGGGCAGTCACCCCTGGCTTGCCTCACCCTAGATCCGGGCATGTCAAGGATACTTGTTTTCGCCAAATTATGGAGTTAAATAAAATGTTGTTTTATTATTTTTATCGATTACAAACATTACATATATTCATGCAGCAAAACCGCCTTAGTTTACGAAAAAAAATGTAGTAAAACATGTTTTTCTGGCGCATTCGCCATAACCAGCACAATGGGCCCATATCGTAAAAGCCAAAATTACTAGGAGAATGGTTTGATCTCAAATTCACGTGGTGCCACTTTAAAAGTTTCATAGACAATTTTAGTCAGTGCGTGAAAGGGGACGATCTAAAGCGTGTAGAACACTAGAAGGTAGAAATTAGACAAAAAATAGCGGCATGCAAACATTTCCCGATATAGTGACGCATGGGTCTCGCTTTGTTGTTGCTTTAGACCCTCTTCTTTTCGCGTACTAAATATTGCTTATAAACCTTTTGCAGTGACAAAGTACAGAAAAAAACCATCCCTTCCTCAGCTGAGACCAAACATACCGAGTGGTGAGTCGCCGAGCGGAACATAGAAAAATCCCATGTAAATTTTAAGGGGTTAATTATTGGCTCCCCTGTACATTTTACAGAAAAAATGCAAGAAAACTTTTCAAAACAATTTAATAAACGAATTGTGAATTATTTAATTTAATGTAATTGCAAAATTACCAATTTTTTCAGTTCAGGTAAAACCATACAGACAGCAGCCACCAGCAAACAATGTGTTATAAGACTGTCACTGATTTATTGACACATTCCTTATGTCAGTGACAACGTTCATTTTACAGGTGCCCAAAAATTTGGTAATTTTGTTGTTACATTTAATTTATGGATGGTGGAGGGGAGGATAACCATCTGAATGTTTTAAAAAGTGTCCGTCAAAAAGAGCAACTTAAGGTGGCGCCACCGTAGCCAGAGGAGATTTTTTAACCAATTAGCATGAATTATTAGAGTGAGATAAAAAATGAAAAAAGACAGATAGATACAAAATAAAAAAGGAAAGAAATACCAAAATCCCTCCACTGGCTACGGTGGCGCCATCCCAAATTGCTACATTCCGATGGCCACTTTTTCAACTTGTCCGCCATAAAAGATGGTTATCCTCCCCTCCACCATCCATAATTTAATTAAATAATTAAATTTTTTTGACAGTTGGCACAAGGGTTTGTCATATTGATGTTTTCGAAAAGTTATCTTACATTTTTTCTCTAAAATGTACAGGGGAACCAATAATTAACCCCTAAAAATTTACATGGGATTCTATGTTCCTGTTGGTGACGCACCACCCGGTATGAAACAAAGAAGAGAGAGAAAACCCCCTTCCTACAGTGGCGTAGCTACTTTGGGGTTGACGTGGCAGTACCCCGGGGCCCCCAAGCTAAGGTGGCCCTTTTGGAGTGGATAGGGTCTTCCAGGCTTAGTAGTAAAATACTGAAAACAAAATAAAGTTGTTGTTAATACATGAGGGCCTTTGTTTTTTTCCCCGTTTATATTTTCTTTCTAGCTCCTTGACATTTACAATTTTTGGAGGCTTTTAGTTTTTTGCCCTAGGGCCCCTGCTGACCTAGCTGCGCCACTGCCTTCCTACATTCTTGACTACGCCAATGTCAATTAAAATTTATATTTAGAATCTTATCCATGCAATTAAATCAAAATACGGCAGTGGCTGTGGTCAAAACGATTATTATTAGCCATTTAGTTGTGCGTGCTCAAGGAAAGCAAGGCTGACACGACAATAAACTGCATATGTACAAAAGATGTCCGTTCGGTACGTTCACTTCGTACTATTTACTCAGACAAACAACAAACAAGGTTAGCGTATGGTAATCTTAATTTTTATTGCCTGTTAAAGTACGACTTACTGTTCCTAATTTCGGCGTTCCGAAACAGGAAGTATGCGCGTGGTACGAAAAATTGCGGAAATATTTAAGCTGCTTGAATCTTGTTATGATACCTTGACATTTTGTGCGTCAAACGACTTGATGTCCGATTTGTAAACATAAATAAAAATAACGTTTTTTTATTAAGTTAAATTTATGTTCCATAGAGAGAGTGTTTCCTATTTCCGGTAAAACAATTAGGGGTATTTATGATCTATTTTTATAAAAAAGTTTATACAGTGCATTTCTTTAATATCCCCCTCCTCCTTTATTTTTGAACGAATCACTTTAAAGAAGTAAAACTTTGGGATTTGAAATTAATGAATAAATACAATATTTTAGCCATCTTGGAAAAAAAATAATGGAAAGGGTAGTCTTGTGGCACATCATTTTAAAGCTCCTAGCAAGTACTTTATAACCCTAGAATATAAAGTCACTACCTTCACCTAATACAAAATGTCAGTACTTTAAAAAGTTACCTAAATACCTGATTGCCATGGCCATATTTTCAAAACCAACAAAGTTAGATACATATACTTAGTATTTTCTTAAAGCTCTTTATAAATATATTTTTAATAATAATATAATAACCCTGCCCTTAAATTTTCAATATAACAACATTCTGTAACATCCTGTTATATTCAGTAGCGTAGATAGGCGTAGGCGGTCGCCCACGGCCTCGCGCCTGTAGGGGCCTCGCGGCGAGGTAAAGGTATGAACAGTGCCGTATTATCCATTAGGCTGACTAGGCTACAGCCTAGGGCGCCATGAAAAAAGTAGGCGCTAGACAGGGAGTTTTTAAAAAAATTTACAATTTTTTAGGAGATCAGGTGGGGAATAGAACTAATTTCTCTGTGAATAAGGTGCTTTGAAATAAATGAAATAGGGGCGAAAAGGAGGGAGGATGGTGAAGTAAGAAAGGCGCCTGTAAGTGAAAAGGCGCTACGGAGGTAAGGACTTTTTTTTTGCTCTTCAAAACTTTTTTCGTGCAAAATAGGCGCTCCAGGAATTGTAGCCTAGGGCGCCTCATACACTTAATACGACCCTCGGTATGAAATGTGACATACAAAAAGAACATAGAAATAAAAAGGTGCGGACTCATTTTTAGGCCCGTAATTGTGAAAGGGGCCCCGCATTTTAAAGAAAATAGTATGGGAAAGAGAGATAGAATTAATTTTTTTTTGCTTATCAAAATTTGGATGACATGGAGGACCAAAAGGGGGCTTCGCGGAAAACTTCGCCTACGTGTAAAGGGCCTTGCAGGAAAGGTGAGGACCTTTTTTCCTCGTCAATTTTTGTTTTGATCATTGTCGACAAAGAGGGCCTCGCGGATACGACTTGAATACGCCTGATTTTGCTCACGCAACGCCACTGGTTATATTCGAACTATTTTTCTTAAAATCAATTTAGGATTTACTTAATTTATATGTGGGATTATTATTATTAACCATGCTCTACTAAGCATCATCTAGATGGTTTTCTGGTATTACATTGTATATTTCTCGTGTGTAAATCATAACAGTAAAAACAAACCACTTTTGTGCTACATAGACTCGATTAACATGCAGTGGGTTTTCACTACCACATGTGTGTGAGTAAAATACCTAATTACTTGGGACATACCTACAGTATCACATAATTGTTTTTTTTTTTAATTTCTCTATGTTGCATCTTTTATTATGTTCATATAACTTTTTGATTTCAAACGGTATTGATGTACCAACCATATTTTAAATAATAGGAATTCAAAAGTCAAAATATGCTTCTGACCATAGCAGTCCTGTGCATTTTCGCTGCCTGAGCACGAATTCGTGACTAGTTTTGCTCCCTAAAA